>SNQJ01S0098382.1:1776-19765 GCA_010110895.2 Picea sitchensis | reverse complement strand
AAATGAAAATGTCTCCTTGGTATATATAGGAGACTAGGAGGTATAATTACAACTAATGGAATAAAGCAGACATAAATAAAATAACATTACTAATGTAATATGCCCCAATTAAGGGGTAATGAGCCAATATTAGGGCTTAACATATTTCTTAAAGAATAAGAGTCATGTATTTGAAAACATCAAGGAATTTAGGGAATTTGTTGAAAAGTGATGTGGCCAACCTATGAAATTATTAAGATCTCACAATAGAGGATAATACATGAGTGAGGATTTTGAAATATATTTGTCACATAATGGTATCTCTTGAAAAATATCAGTACCCTTAGTAGAATGGTGTTGTTGAAAGGGAGAATTGGGAATTAATCAAAATGACACATTATCAACATAGTTACCAACTTAACAAGAACTCTACAGAGTTCTTGTTTTTTGGGGGGTCCAATTTTTTACCCCGTTTTTAAAAATAGTGCTACTGGTAGCACCCCTCCTCCCCCTTCGTGTTTGGGTGGTTTTCGATATTTTAAATTTTTCGATCCACCATGTTTCCACATTATTTTTTTAAATGCTTATTTTTCATATATTTTCAATTTTTTCTATATATATATATATATTATTCAAGTGTATTTTTAGTCTTTTTCCATGCTTCTTCCAATCTTAAAAATATTTTTTACCATTTACTTTTTTGAAGTTATAATTTTTCATATAATTTTGTATCCTTAGTTAATTTATTGTTCCATACTTTTTAAGTATAGTGAAAAACATCATTTTTAACACATTGTGTACCTTTACTTCAATAAATAGAAAACAATTGTAGTTAAATAACACTATTTTTGAATATTTAGCAAAAAACATACACATTTTATAGCCATATATAATAAAAAACCTATACATTTTGGTAAATATTCTTTAAAATAACATGTCAAATAAAACATTTTTATGGACATAATTGAACAAAAAAGTCTAAATTTTATAAACAAATATCATTTTATTTCATATTTTTATACATTTGAAGTAAAAAAATGACAACATTTAATAAAACCCAATGTATAGTGATTCACATACAAATAAAACGGAAAAAAAAAGAAATAAAAAGATTCGTCACAAAACAAAAATAGATACATATTTATTCTTATTTTCAAATATGAAAGTCAAATCATTGTAGTTATAACTCTTCAAAAATTTGCAAAATTGAGCATCGTCTTCAAAGCCATCTTTAAACTAATCAACAATATCATATATCCCAAATTCATCATTCTCAAGAGAAACATTATCATCTTCTTCGACATCATTTTGTGCTTCCATTGTGTCATTTTGTTCTTCCATTGGTTCTTTGATATCTGCAAGTTCTCCAAAGTGATCATTTCTAATCATTTATCATAATGGTACTTGAGGTCCCTTTGAAAAAATTTCCACCTTTGATTCACTAAAATATCATTTCCTCAAGCCAACTTCTTTCATTTCATCTGGAAGAGTTGGAATAACATTAATTCTTTGTTGAATAAAATTGCACTGGTCACTTTCAATGGCTATGCAATTCCTTCCTTTCTGTAGGAAACATGCTAATGTTGTACCTAATCACCAAATAAAAAATAAATAATGAAATTAGATACTGTAAAAAGACATAAATTAAAAATAATCTAAGATTGAAGTATGATTTCATAAATATTAGATCATAATTCTTACCTGAACCCGAGAACAAATCCAAAACCCAATCTCCTTCATTTGAAAATTTATATATAAGATAATTAACTAATGCTTGTGGTTTTTTATAGATGTTAACAATCTCTCCTTTCAATATTTTTCCTCATATGTTATCTTTCTAACCACAACAGTATATACCAATATACTCCTAGGAGTCTCTCCATCATTTGCATTGGCAATAATAGAATTATAAGAATCATCTTTTGTCCAGGTTTCAATATGTATACTCTCAAAATAACGTTTAAATGATCCTTTCTTGGAGATATGAATATTAGGCTTGTTCCTGTAACATAAATAAGTGAAAATTCAATTAACTTGTGAATTAATAAAATATATATATAATCTTAAGTGTTAAACATACACTTTCAATCTCTTACCAAATAAATTTCACCCTTGCCTTTTATTTCCCCTTGAAGCTTTATTGTACTAATCCTTCTTGTGTGTCTGAATGAAATACTAGAAATATATAAAATGGTGATGTTGTAACTTCTGTAAATCCCATAACCACTTTACTGAAAGCTTGGTAAATATAAGGCTCACTATCATATCCAATGTTTTGGATATTATAACCTTGAGGGATATATACAATAACTAGGGAGTATTCTCTTTTAGGAATAATACTTGCAAGTTTTTCACAATCACCTATTATCACTTTATATTG
Organism: Picea sitchensis; assembly: GCA_010110895.2. Taxonomy (NCBI): domain Eukaryota; kingdom Viridiplantae; phylum Streptophyta; class Pinopsida; order Pinales; family Pinaceae; genus Picea; species Picea sitchensis. The sequence goes on along the minus strand of SNQJ01S0098382.1, from coordinate 17,406 downwards.
AACAATTTTGATCCCATTCTAGATGTAGTGATCAAGTGTGTCATCAAGTTGAACATTTTGAACACGTCTCCTTCTTTCTCTTTCAAACTTGGATTTTTGAATAAAACTTTTGGAAGTTTCAAGTACTCCATCTGCATTCTTCTTTGGCATATTTATTGAAACAAACAAACATATATTTAGATATCTATAACTATTAAAATATAAATAAATTAACTTACAAATGAATAATATGAATATAATAAATCAACATACCTTTTTGAATGCAAAAAAAAATGTTTCAATACTACTGAAGAGATTGAATCTAGATAGTTGAGTTTAACATCATCCCAACTTTCTTCATTCAAAATCTCGACCATTTCCTCTTGTATTTTCATATACATCTTGTGACTAAATAAAACAAAAATAATGTTAAACTGAAAAAACTAATTTTCTTTTCCTAATATAAATGCAAGTAACTCGATAGACTTACTTTTTAAATTCATCACACATTTGTTCCATTGAAATATCCTGACCTAACATGTGATAATATAGTTATGATAAGTTTATCATCCTTCACTCCTTGTATTGATCTCCAAGGTGTTATAGTCATATCATTAGGAAGATTTCTTATGATAGGATCTATCTTACTTGTTTCACATTTCAATGGTCTAGCCTTCTTAACTCTCTGAATTTTTATACTAATATTTTCCCATAGGGTGAAGATCTCATCTATCAAATCCCATACTTGTCCAGTTCTAATCCCAATTGAAAATAGCTATCCACAACTCTAAATATATCACTTCATTTCCAATATTTTTCTTTTGTATTTTCTTCATCAAGTCAGAATCCTATTTCCATACAACATTGCTTCTGAAACTTAACATCAACATTTGATCTCTCCCCATGGCATATTTCAGAAAATTCATTATGGATAAATCTCAACCTTTGAATGAATTTCATAGACATTCTATACTCATTGTTTGTGTTATGATCCCATGCCAGTAACGTTTCTTCTGAATCTGTTAAACTGGCATAAATTATACATTTGACTGTCCAAAAAGAGGATAATTGGGATATTCTTGCACCAATTATCTTCTAGCCTCTACAGAATGATTTCCTCCAACCACATAATATTTGTAGTCAAAACATTTTAATATATCAAATTATTCCCTCGTAGGATATTCCATTGGGTCAACAAGAACTAGGTAGTCAACCACATGTGCATATGGATTGTATCTAATCAATGCTTTCAAATTATTAATATGCAAGTGATGCGGTTTTCTAATTTGATATTTTTCCTACCCTTATGTTGGTTTATAAAATTATTTCATATTCAACTAAAATGTGTGGCCATCATCAACTAAGTTTTTCATCCTCATTCTATTTTGAATGGGATTTTATGTTGTTTTCATAATACCATTCTCTAGATCAACACCTGGTGTTATTATTTCTCTTCTACCTTTAGAACTTTCACTATAATACTCTTAGCTATCTATGGCTTCTTGAACATTATCAACATTTTTTTTTTTCTTCCTCTTATGATCTAAATTAACTATTTCATCACAAATCAGCTAACAACTCATAATAAATGGAATAGACTCATGATCATATATCTCTTATACATCATGTTTATTCTTTTTATGAGGATTGATAACCTCATTAGGACCAATATCAACAAAATATTCATTTGGATTTTCTTCATTTTCAAATGCGCCAACCCTTTTTAGGATTTCTAGAATGAGGATTATTCTTTCTTCTTTCATGTTATTGTTTGTCTACTATTGCAGGTTCAACCTCAAACTTATTTTGTTATTTTTCCTTCCTTCTTGTGTCTTTTCAATATGAAAAGCATTGATGAAAGCGTCTAGCAATATTATTCTATGTAGAGTAATCCCCACTAACATATGTAAAAGTCATTCAACATAATCCTGTAAAAATAAAATATATCGTTTTCATGTTAAATAAAATTAAAACATTACGATGATACTAAAAATAATAAATGATACAAAAATAGAAATAAAAACTTACATTTTCTTTCTCGGTGTAGTCAGCGATGGATGCATAATTATGAAAACATCCATTCTTGTTATAATTGCTCAATTTGAAACAATATCTAAACTTGATATAAGTTCTCCTTGTTTTGACAAATTGCATAAACAATATATGTGGCTGACACCAACATATATCTTGTAACAAACCAAGTGCTGATAATTTCATTGCACATGTTCTAATTCGACATAATAAAAATATATATGATCTCCATTCTTTCCTTGCTTGTCTTTAACAAACCAAGAATATTCTTGTTGTTTTCACCACCTTCCATGGATTTCCACTCTCTAACATTCTTCACTGCCTTTTAGCTCAAGTGTTAAGCTATCATTTTGTTGTCTAACATTCACATAGGTTCCAGTTGCATTTTGGATGCCATTATTTAGAGTCGTCATCGGATATATTCATGGATAATCTCTTTCCTGACATTTTTCCTATATTAAGATAAAAAAAAAAAATTCCTTTCACATTATAATAAACTAGAAAAAACAACATTGAATATAAAACTAATTTAAAAAAAACATTACTCAATATGTAAAAAAATATTTGACCCATAGACTTATTGGGCTTATGATACACCCACAACTTGGCCACAGGGCTGGAAAGGCTAGGGTGATGTCGGGCATTTCCAATTTGTGGCAAGCCTCGGCACTGAGAGCTTAGTAGAGTGAGGGTTGGGGAATGCCCAGAGCATCACTAACTCAGTGGCTAAAAGACGCGAACGTGCTCAGTGAACACCATGAGCCAAAACTAATAAAATTTAAATACAAAGGCTGTCAAAACTATTTTTTTAAATTGTACCCTAAATTTGACTTTTTTCCATTTGTTTTCAAAAAAATCTTAAGGTTTTGTTAAGATTTTTTGAAAAAGTCTCAAATTTTTTAAAAAGTTGGGTATTTTTTAGAAAAATTAGAAAACATCTAAAAAATTTAGGTTTTTAATTTTTCACGTAAGGAAAAGTATCATGTGATTCAAAGGAATGATCTTATAATAGTTGTTTTGGTAAATGGTAAGATTTTAAAAAATAACTAACCTCTGAAGTGTTAGATTCTCCTGGGATGTTGAGCTCGATGTTTATTATTTCTAGATTCTCCTTAGATGTATTCTCTATGTTTTAGCTTTCTCTGAATCTTAAAAAAAATAATGCCCAAGATATAGAGAATATAAAAATACAAAACAAAGGCGTATTATATATAACCGCAGGGATGATATAGAATTAGAGTTAGTATAGCAGATGTGGGATATAAATAAAAATTATGTATTTTGTCTACATATATACCTAAAATCTTATGGATCATCAATATGTTTAATAAATGTGGGATAAATAAATAAACATGATAAAATGTATATTCAACATGTAAATAATGGAAATAAAAGTAAAGTGTTTTTTTTTAAGGGAAAATAAGAGAAAACAATTGGGAGGAAAATTTGGAGGAAATTTTTGGAGGGAATATTTTGGGGTGAAATTTTGGGGAATATTTTTTTGTAGGGGGGATTTTGGGGGGAATATTTTGGAGGGAACTTTTGTTTATTTATTTTATTTTTATTGAGAAGAGTGGGGGATTTAGAGGGAAAATATCATTATGGATGTTATAAGAATGTCATAGGGAGGGTGAGAATTTCTATCATTCTATGTTCTTAGAGAGAAAGGATGGATTTGTTAGAATGGATGTTATAAGAATGTCATAGGGAGGGTGAGAATTTCTATCATTATATGTTCTTAGAGAGAAGGGATGGATTTGTTAGATAAAGACAATTTTATTTCTGAGACATCAATAAATTGTTTGCATACCTCTTCTGTTGGGACTAAGAAATGCCATAGGAATGTTTGTATTGCAAATGAGGCATCGTATTTTTCAGCTAGTCATAATTTTGATCATGGTGCAAGCAATTTTATTCAACATGTTCCGCATGAAAGTCCTAAATCACAGGACTTTGAAGGAACCTATGATGAAGAGGAGGAATATGATGGTGATAAATCTATTCGACAGTTTAATAGTAATGAAAATAATCAAAATGCAGGTCAAAGTGGAGACTATGATCAACGTTTAAATGATTGGGATGAAAATTTTCCTCCAAGTGAGGTGTTTCAAGGTACCGATAAATATTTCCAAGGCACCAATGAAAATGATGGATAAATTCCTTCAAGTGTAAATTTTAAAAGCAGTGAAGATGATTATGATAATGGTGGACACTTTTTCCTGAGTGGGGAGTTTAAAGACAACAATGTTGGTGATTATGAATTTCCTCCAAGTGAGGATTTTGTAGGTACTGATGAAGAGTTTCCTCCAAGTGAGGATTTCCAAGGCACAAATGAGAATGAAGAAGAATTTCCCCCAAGTGGGGATTTTAAAAGTAATGATGACAATTATGGAAATGTTGGATAGTCTTTCTCGAATGAGGAATTTAAAAGAAGAAATGTTGGTGCTGATGATTTCCCTCCAAGTGAGTATTTTCAAGGTATCGATGAGGATAATGAAGATTTTCCTTCAAGTGATGATTTTGAAGCCAATAATGAGGTTGATGAAGAATATCTCTCAAGTGGCGATTTTCAAAGTAGTGAAGATGATTACGCCATTGGTGGTCACTCTTTCCAGAGTGATAAATTAAAAAGAAACAATGTTGATGTTGATTTTCCTCCAAGTGAGGAATTTCAAGATACTGATGAAGGTTTTCAAGGCACTAAGCAAGATGGTGAAAATTTTCACTCAAGTGGGGATTTTGAAAGCAATGAAGATGATTATGTCAATAGTGGAAAGAATATTGATGATGATTTTCCTACAAATGATTATGTTGATGATGATGTTCTCAATCATTCAACTGCAACAAATGAAGGTGGTTGACATTCTCTAGTTCAGTATCCTCACAATGTTTTTCTTGATACTCCTTGTGGTGATAAAGAAAATTCTTCTAGTGAGGATGATGAAATAGTGGAGACATTACAAAGAAACATTGTGTATAGGACTAGGATTAGACCTTTTTATATCAATCCAAATAATTCTAGTTATATAAGGTCTGGGAAAGAATTTCTCACTAAATCAATTTCCATAAGTGAATTGATTTCAAGTGAATGTTGTCAAACGAATTTTTTGAAAAACATGGACTACATTTATGCCTTTAATAAAAGGAAGACATATTTTTCAATGAATAAGAGCATCAAAAATTCATATTTGATGGAGTGCATGATATCCACCAATACAAGATATGATTATCGCATTGGGAATATTTTACTTTGCAGAAAGGCTTTCAAAAAAATCACTCAAATGGTAATCTTCATCTATCAAGAATCCAGACAAGGTTGGAAAAATATCCACCATTTTATTCAAAGGTACATCATGGAAAAGATATTGGGCCATTCACAAACACTACATTGTCATGGATGCATGATTTCTTTTCCAAAAATGGAGACTATATTCCAGATAGAGACACAATACATATTCTAGATAATTTTTCAAGGAGGGAAATCTACAACTTGTACAAAATAGGATATGTTGAAGGTGTTGAAGAAAATGGTAATTTTATTACATATGTAATTTTATTATATATGGAAGAAACAATTCAACAATGTTCGTATTCCTAAGAAGTCAAGGATGGGGATTTGTAGTATATGTGCTACTCTTAAGTCAAGAAGAGATAAATGTGAAGGGGTGGAAAGAGGTATGTATTTACTAATTTTATTTTTTTTAAATTGAATATTTATCAATTATGAAAACATACGATCAATATTTTCATTTTATTTCATGTGCAGATTCCATAGTCAAATCACTTCAAGAACATTGGAATCAACAATCAAGTGAAAGATAAAAGTTGCACAAACATTGAAAGAAGTGTTATGATGCTCCAAAAAAATATTTAGGTATGATAATTGATGGAATGGACCTGAAGAAAACACTTCTACCACATATTGTTCGTACACCCAAAAATTTACAGGAAGAGAATTTCATTCAGTTTCACTTGGTTGGTTGTATGGTTTTCAATGGAAAAATATTTCCAAGAGTTTACTTCACAACTCCAAATATTCATAATGATGAAAATCTTACCATCACCATAATTCATCATGTGCTCACTCACTGGTCTGGAAATATTCCTCAAGTTCTCTATCTACAGTTGAACAACACTAGTCACGAAAATAAAAATAAAATTGTGTTTAGATATCTAAGAATGGGAATCTTACAAAAGGTGAAAGTTGGTTTCATTCTTTTTGGACACACTCATGATCATATTGATCAAATGTTTAGTTGTTTTTCAGTAAAATTGAAGAGGAAAAATTTTAGAAGTCTACCATCATTGATTGAATGTATCAAGAAAGCATACATTCCAGATCTTGTTTTTCATATATTACAAGAGACTGATGACATGCGGATATTTATTTACAGATCACATCGTGAAGAAAAATGTATTGAGGAGCTTAATGACATTAGCTTCCAACATCAATTTTGTTTCAAAAAAATTGATGGGAAAACACTTATATGGGGAAATAAGTATTCAACTACTACAGAATGGGGGCCTTTGTCAGGTTGATCATTTTTTAAGTTCATTCTAGACTATCCAATTTTAGCATCAAAGTTATTATTTTTACAATCAGTTTTTGAAATCCATAATTCATGGAGGCGTAATAGAGATGTAGAATATTCTGAATACTTGGAAGAAATTAAAAATTCCATTAAGGATACATATGAGTAATTTGATGTTGTTTATTATGTTTGGTGGGAGTCTTTTCAATAGTCAAAGTGACATAATTGCAAGCTCAAAAAATGAAGATAAAATGTTGAGGACTCCATTTCATTGACCCGAAAATATGCCAAAAGAATCTGAAGAAACAAACATTGTTGAATTTCAACAAGAAATTCATGGTGCTATTGAGTTTACAAAAGAAGAGGATAGCATGATTGCAGTTTTAGCGACTAAAGATCCACATGTTTATCCATTCTGGATAGGAAATGTTATAAAGATTGAGAAATAAAATGATGATTTTATTGCAATTGAAGTGCATTGGTATGCAACAAGTACAAACCTATTCAATGGTGTGTACAAGCCTAAGATGGTGGTTGGAAAAATGTCAATAGAAAGAGAAAAAGAAAGGGTCAAAATACAACTCGTCATCGCACTAACCTCATAAAATTAGATGATGTTGACATACTTGTTTATGAATTCAATTTGACAAAGAGAGGAACTCTTCGCTTTAAGACAACATAGATTATCAAGAGGTTGTTGCCGCAAGAAATAAATGCAATATGGGAGTCTGTTGAACCTAGTCATAGATCTAAAAGGCATTTCACATCTGAAATGTCAGGCATGCATGTAGACTCAGATAGTGCATTCATCGACAATAGAGAAGAGTATGGATCGTCTACATCTTCATCCAAACATTCATCTAAATACAATGTAGACTCTGATGGTATTTCAAAAACCATGATTCAATCTGAATAAGTGTATGAAACATTTTATACATTTTTTATCCATATGATGTTTCTATGGTAACTAAAAATGAGCATTGAACTTACATATGATCTTACATGAAGCTATGATTTTTTTTTTATGTTTTATGAATGATATGTTTTTTTATTATGGATAATATAATAAAATTTCTTAGCTCATATGTTTTGAATATGGTCAATATAACAATACTTTTAATAAAGTATTTATGTTTCATTCAATGTAACTTGTATTTACTTTTTTATTATTATAAGTAAAAAATTATTAAAAAGTGACATTGAATTTTTAAAGTATATTATGATATTTTCATGGAATTATGTATTACCTTGTACTTTCCATGATAATAAGATTTAAAAAGTCAAAATTTAACGATTGATTTTATGATTTTGTTTACAGTAATGATGAGTTGTTTTACCACATTATAAAAATGTGTCATTTTCATACCCCAATTTTAGAATGGGTGCTATCCGTAGTAGCACTTTTCAATTTGATGTTTGATTATGACGTTTTGGTTTTAATGGTACCAAGTGATAAAAATACAATTTCAAATGATCTCAAAATTTAATGTTTTCAAAAGAAAAAAAAAATATCAAAAACATCTTATTCTTTTTAGGTGTCGATTTTAAGGTTTTTCTGAGCTATTCTCTAAGTTTTGAATGCCATGTTTGAAAAATGTTGTAATTTTGACCCCGTTTAAAAAATGGTGCTACCGGTAGCACCGTGTTTTTATTTGGGGGTTGATTTTGATGTTTTTTATGCAAAAATATGGGTTTTTTGGGCTAGAGTTCTCGTTTTTAGGTCACCGCTCTCATTAAGTCGATAACTATGTTTGTATACTTTAGGCCAAAGGTATATAAATTACGTTTTAGGAAAACAATATTTATTGCTCAAACTATTTATTAAATATGATTCCAACTAAATTTGTATGATATGTTACTCCATTCAAAAAATGGAGTGAAAGGATACTCTCAATCAAACACCTTAAAACTTTTGGATACATAATGTGATGTGAAGGGTCATGCTTTTCGTATGATGGGATACTCTCAATATTTGAAGGACTACAAATTGTTTGAGCCTATTAAACAATAGATTATCTATAGAAGATATGTTGTCTTTCATGAGAATACCTTAGGCATCACTCTATTGAATTCTTATTATGGCTTGTTAAGCAAAGATCCATTGGAAATTATAGAGAATTATGGATTGATTTGACTACTTGATAGTGGACTTATCTATTGGAATCAATTAATAATAAAACTTACTTAATGGACTTAAATACGATTTTTAGTGTGTAAATGATGATATTATTATAGGGATTCCTTCAACAATTAGAGTTTGTCTTCCGAGATGGGTTTCCAAGAAAATTGAAGCTACTAGAGTTGATGTAGGAGACACCAATGACTCAACAAAAAGATAAGTAAAAAAAATACATGTTAATTTTTTTTTAAAGTCATGTGTACTAGGGTCATATGATCCACATACCTATGTAGATCCACATGGTTGACTAAAATGGTATAATTCTATGAATGATGAGTATTAGTCCTTAATGGAGATTGACACATGGGATTTACTCACTCTATCATAAGGAAAGAATGTGATGAAATTTTTATGGGTCTACAAGAAAAAAATTTCATCTAAAGGTGTTTTTGAAAGCATAAGACTCATTTGGTAGCTAAGGCATTTTGTCAACAAGAAGGCACCAACTACAATAAGAGCTTCACATTAGTTGTGAAGATGAAATCAAATCAAATAATTCTTTCAATTGATGCTTACTTTGGATGGGAGGTACATCAAATGGATGTCAAAAGTGTCTTCTTACATATTGATCTCACTGAATAAATTTATATGGAGTAATGCCCAGATTTTAAGAAACATGGAAATATTTTGTGACAACTTAAGAAATCTTGTTCGGTTTGAAATAGGACCCTAAGGCATGGTATGAGAAGATTGAACACTTCTTCCTCAATCTCAATTTCAAATACTATGTAGTGATCCTTAACGTTTAGACTTGAAATATAAACAAAGTATTTAGAGAATATAAATGTAGAATAGAAGATACAAAGGATAAAAAGATTAAATGTGTGAAATGCACCCTTTTATTAATGATGATTAGAGAAAGAAAACAATATTCTCTTTCCTCTTAAGGTAGGGTGACCTCTTATTGAGAAAATATACATATACAAAAATCTTGGAAAAAACATTTCATAGCATCGTAGCTCTTTAAATAGGAAAAAATATATCTACTTGTGGTCTCTTCATTAATGAGTACCAACTACCTAGTCAACCTTATTTGATAAAGAGGACCCTTTTTTCATTAATTAAATATCCACTAAATATCTAATGGTCCTTATTCAAATAAAATGGCTACATACATTAATTAAGTAAATCCTAAGTACCCTAAATTAGGGAGGTTAAGTAGGACCCTAACATCCCCCCCCCCCCCCTTCAAAAAACTCAAAGTAGCTTAGAAATGTACCCACAATATTTTTCAGAATCATTGTTGTTCCCAAATTGTGGCATCTTCTTCCTACATATTTTTCCATTGGATCAATACTTATCATATTTTGTACTGGTGGAATTGATTCTCGATCAATACTTATCATATTTTGTACTGGTGGAATTGATTCTCTATTGCAGACAATAATGCTTTAGGATAGAGAAAAATAGACCTTTCTTCATCGATTTCTTGCATGTTAGTTTTCACTTTACAATTCAATTCCACTATATTCTTCAAACAAGACAAATGAAAAATTGGATGAATCTTTGAGTGGAATAGAAGAGATAATTTTTAGGAATCTTGTCCAATGCTCTGGATGATCTTATAAGATCCATATAAATTTGGTGCTAGTTTCTCATAGATTGTTTTTTTTTTTAAGGGAGGTTTATTTATAGAGTTGAAGGAAACGAAACACCTGATACCATTTTGAAAAATAAATATTTGAGCTATGATGGTTATCTCATTACTTCATTCTATTTTGATCCATAAGTGTGGAGCATGTATGCTATAGTGTGAAGTGTGTTTCTTAGTATATGAACCTTAGAGGTGCTTGGTAAATATGAAACCACTTGTTGGAAATGTGAATTAGGATAAGCATGAATGTGCATATTATTCATCAGTGTGATACAAGTATAAGTATGTTGATATGACCCTTGGATTCATATTCCAAGAGGTCTTTAAGACTCTCGATGATCATTGCAATCACTTGATGTTTCACATTCCATAAAAAATTTAACCCTAACATATTAAGTTTCCAACATTCCCTCCCCTGCTCTTAACCAAAAGTGGTGTAAGTGGGTCCAAGGTGGGATTTGAAATCTCAAGGTAGAAATATGAAGTATGGAAGTGTGCAGTTGTCAATGGCTAAATGTGTTCTCTGGATGTGGTGGTTTTGGGATGACCATAGAATGAATCTATATAAAAATATGATGTATTCTACTAAATGGTGGTGGTGATTTAAGGAATACCAAAAAACAATCTATTGGTTTAAGGATGACCACAAACTCTGGAACTTGGTTGTATTCCCATTCATTCCTAAATCATTTCCTAATTTATCTAGAGGTTGAAACTATTATCTTCTGCTAACTGGAATTTCTCTCGAATGTTGGTTTAAATATTACCATAAGATGTTTTGTAGTATAAGTTGAAAGTATTATACCAAGTGGAGGTTTAAGGGAAACCACAAACAATTGTCTAGCAGAAATTATGATTCTTCTGCTAAGTGGTGGCTTGAGGAAAACCACAAACCAGTCATGTTCACTTTCCATGCTTGTGTGTTACTTCTTGATTGATAAGACTTCAAAATATGAAGCTTTACTGTCAATCAATGATGTTTTTCCCCCCTGTTAGGGAAAAGGTGAGAAGATGAAAATATGTCCACTACAAGATGTGTCAATACGCACATGAAAATTATTTGATATGAATGAGATATATTCTTAACTATTGATGACCATCAACAAGAATTCATCCAACCATAATGGTTCATTACTCTTTCATATTTCTTGTTGTTAGAACATCTATTAGAAGGATGATTATGCTTTCCACAATGCTCACAAGGATGAATATTGAAGCATTGATATTCCACATGGCCAACTTGATGAAAATGTTGGCATATCAGAATCTTCTCTTGAACTAGAGAAGGTGAATGTGAACTTTATTAAAGAAACCTAGCACTCGAGAACTGGATTGATTTGGTATAATCCAGAATATGAAAGGTGACTTCATTTTCATATTTGATACCTATTTTATGCTTTTTGCGCCTTCTTTCTTCCCAAGGTCTAATGATTGACCTAGAAGAGGAAGTTAATATTCATTTGTATTCATATATGAAGCTATCTCGTTGATTTGTTCCTAAGCCGACTTTTTTTCTAAATAGGCATCATCATCTTCATCATCTTTGAAAATAGGGTTCTGAAGAAGTACTAGTTCAGAATATTGTCAAATATTCTTTCACTCAAGTGCATCATGAAGAAGTCGATTCTGATTTCGCAACAATGTTTCTTTGGATTTTGAAACTTACAAGAAAGTTACAATAGATTTTCAAAGTGGTTTTGTCAATGGTTATTGTATTATCCAGAGAGGATACAATTAGAGTGTTCAATAACTCTAACAGTGCCTCAACTAGATCCATTTTAAGATATAACTAGATGTTATAGGTTTCTTGAAAATCCACACAAAATTTACAATGAAAAATTAATTATGCAAACTCAACAAATGAAGGGTGTCATATTCTACCAAAAATGCACATGTTTACAATCTAATTTAAGTCAATATTAGTTTCAAAAAGCACAAGTAAACTTACAATCAGTTGTTTTATGTATTTTCCACTAGCAGTGAGTTGTGAGATGATTGAAAGACATGAAAATATATCTAGAACAAATGCCTTTATGTGCACAAACATCATAAGCATTTGCAAACTGCATTGTTTGTATCCTTTTCTGGAAAACCTTAATATCATAATAAAATTTGTAATAAGAAAACAAATTGGAAAAAGAATTATACAACTTCCCTTAATTCAATCATTGGTCTATGCCAACATGCACTTATCTCATGCTTAACATTATGATTGAAACCAATACATACAATAAAGACATGTTAATTCAAATATTTGCAAAAATGCTCAGTCAGGACAAATAAACATGTAACAAAATGTGTATTTCAATTGGAACAAAAGGTCAATACACATTCAATTGTGCAATCTACATTGGATAAACATTGAGGAACAACATGTGTGGCTCAATCTTTCACAAATCAAACACTAGCAACCATTTAATGTGTATTATTTTTAATTTCAAGATATAGATGTTTCCAACACCATACATGGAGAAGCCTCACAGAATTCCAAAAATAGAAGAAGAGTTGAAATAAGGAAAGAAAAAAAAAAAAGGATTCCTCACACTCTTGTAATCAGAGTAAACGCCTTTCTCACCCCATCAAAATTTGTATATTGCGCACTTTGAATGTAGGGAAAAATTCAAGGACATGAAATTGAATCTCCTTTTCTTCTACTTAATTTCTAGTGCCATCCTCTTATTTCTATGAGAACATGTCACACATTCCTCCAAGTTATTACTAATGTGTACAACAATGCAAAGACTAGGGTTTCACACAGTCCTTGTGACCGGTGACATAATTCTCATAAACATGACGAACTCAAGATATAAGGAGATTCATATTGACGTGTTGTTTTTTTTTCTACAATATGGTCCCTCTTTAGATGTATTTCTCCTCACTCCCTCAACTTTTGAGTCCAAGAATTTAAAATATGATAGGATCTCGAGTGTATTAATGAATCTCTTGCATTAGTGTCCAAGATAAAAATGTGAATGTATTCAAAATGTCGACATGAGGACATTTTTCAATGATAAATCCTTCACACCCTTGACTTCACAGCCATAAACCTCATTCCCTTGGATAGACCATGGATGGGAACCAACTGAAAATGACCTGACCTAAATGCACACAAAAAATAAAAAGGGAATAAAAATATCATAGAAACAAGCATTGGAAAGGGTTTTGTCTTGATACTAGTATTACTACGCATGATGAAAATAGTTGGTTCCAAAGATGTTATCATTGCATGTGAGAGTGATTGATGAGGAGGAATAACACTGACAGGATGTGTGATATGGAAGAGAGGTGTGAATGATGGCAAGATTCACATAGTGATAGAGAAACGTTTATGGTAGAGGCATATCCAAAGAATAAAATCTTGGGGCATAATAGAAGGTAAAGGAGCGCAGATTGGAAGGATGAAAAGAAGAGAGAGTTTTTTTTTGACACACGCATATGCTATGGATTACCATCATAGAGAATTCCAGCCCCTAAAAACTAGGTCATATGATATCATTGTTGAACACATGAATTAGGATAAGGGTAAAATCATGAAGATGGATTACACTTTTTCTTGTTTTATGAGAAAAAAAACTGTATTTTCACAAATTATTCAACTTCCGACATACAAAAGTATTTTTTTTATTTATAATTTCACTTTACAGTAAAAACAAAACTTGTGAAGAATTGTGTTATCTTTCCAATGACTATTTTTCAATTTTTTGTTTATCTCGATTTGATATGTCAATTTGACAATTGTTTAATAGTATGTTCCTTAAACATGAAATGAATGATAATGAATTACTTATTTCTACAACATTATATCTATTATTAAAATTATGTTTTTAAGAAACGAAATATACTGCAACAATCTACAGAGACTCTATTTTATTATGACTATCATTTTGAATCTAACGGATGAATATTATAATTTATAGAATTTTTTGAAGTTGACCAAGCTGAAAACGTTGCAGATTTTAAACACATATTTTTCTACACGTTGTATCTATCTTAATTTTTACTTAAAACTAAAATCTAAATATACCCTTTTGAAAAGATCAGTTTAAGGATTATGAATATATTTTTTCCAAATTTTTCACTGTATATTTTTAGAGATACCGATATTTCATTTCATCGAATCATAATGTCTGCTGGGAATATTACGTAGTCAATTTTTTTTTAAATTAAATAAAATTAGATAAAAATAAAAAAAATGAAAACAAATTATAAGAATTGAGTGTAGATTCAATTTTGGAAATGTTGGTGTCATTTTCGAAACCAAATTCTCAGTGTTTGCATGAGTCTGCAACCTACAAAGTTTAGTTAAGCTTGGGGCAATTCTCTGGTTTTAGTTTTCAGTCCCAATTTCATTTTTTCAACTGAAAGACTAAAATCTAATGAAAACCATCAAAACTGAATGGTTTCCAAGTCTTTCGGCCAAAAAATCTATTTTTTTGGCCGAAAATTCATTCTTTCGTCCAAAAGACTGTCGAACGAATTTCGTCCATCGGAAAAAATGAAACGACACGTCGTACCATTTTATTTCATGCCAAATTGTATAAATAGGCTTTTGGTCAAACACATTTAACACAATTCATCGAATGAACAAAGAAATATAAGCTCGAGGATAGGGATTTCAAAGCATTTCTATTACTGATTGCAGCTGTATTATTTTTTTCTTTATTTCTTCCCTCTGTTCCATAGGCTTAATCGGAGGATCGATATCGATACATGGTGGTTTTCTAGAGCACTTAAACAAATTTTTGAATCAACTTTTTGGTTTTTGTTGAATAAGGTAAATGATGTCTGTTCAAGTTTTTATTGGAATAACAATTTATATGTTGAAAGATAAATGTTGAGCATTTTTTCAAGGTGAAGTCTTTGATGAACATATCTTTTATATATAACTATAAAATTCATGGGAAACAAAAGTTTGTGCAAGAGAAAATATGATCTCACTTGAGATAATACTCGCCAAATCGAAAAAAGGAAAGAGATTTATCGGAGAAAGAAACAAGAACGTGCAAATATTGAAGAAAGAAAAGATGATAATGTCAATAGAGATTTTCAACAAGAAGAAGTTCAACCAGGTATGCATGCACATATGATGATCGAGCACACGACACACATTGGGACTGTATTCAGAAAGTACAAAATTCAAAGTATAGAATTCAAATTAAAAATATTGCAAATAATATAATTGATTGTAATTACAATTTGAAGTTTTTCAAAAAACATAAATAGATTTGTCTCATAATGTCGAAGAAGATGTTGAAACCGAAATTGAATCAGAAGACGAATCACCTATAGGTATGTGTACATAAATTTAGATTAAT
>SNQJ01S0098380.1:21656-36219 GCA_010110895.2 Picea sitchensis | reverse complement strand
AAAGGACGTTGTGTACCTTGGAATGATCAGGTGAAATGATAGTATAAGTCAAAATACAGGTGATGAAGGGTATAATAATAGCAAAAAGTATGGGCAAAAAGGGTACAATATGTGGTCCTAACAAGAACCAACTATGAATAATTATCAAACTTCAATCCATGGGTGCATCAACCACTTTGATATCGACCGAAATAGTCTTACCCTTCAATGTCACAGAGAAATATTGCAAGATTCCATGAGGTTGGAAACCATGTCCATCAAATGCTTTCAAGGTGGTAGGATACCAACTAAGTGTAGGAGAGCCAAGGGATATCCAACAAGGAAAATACATGACACGAGTGAAGGCTCCCTCATCCAAAATAATGCGATGGATGTTCTTTCCACCAACCAAAATTTGAAATTTGAATGTTAGGTGGTGTGGGAGTCTTTCCTTGAAATAGTCCAGATTAAACATAATCAGATTCAAATGGAGGGGGTCTGATCACTTGGAGGAGTGTCACAAGTATTTTCTCAATTCATTAAATTAATTGTCTTAAACATATAGACCCCATAGGTGCTCGATGAAACATCCCCATGGTGGGAATGACCTACGTTTCCCTCTTGTGGAGGGGTAGGATTTTGTGCAACCAGATGTTTTTGTTGAACCGGTTGGCAGGAATCCTTCATAAACTTAGCGACAACCTCAGGATGAGGATAGTATTTGGTGTAATGGTATTCCTCACAAATCATGCAAGGAAACTTAGACTTCCTAGTCAGTTGAGTATCAACAGTCTCTCGATTATTCTGCCCATTAGAATATTTGTTAGATTTTGTTTTTCTTCTTACCTCCTTGTTGTGAAGATGAAGTGGCTTGGAACACATTCACCTCAAATGTTTGAGCAGGAGTGGAAGTAGTTGTGGTGTTTGAAATGGAACTTGGTTCTGGAGCAGGTTTTGTTGGATCGTTCGACAGATGAGGAGCATGAGGGATCAAATCATAAAGTATGTTATACTGGGAATATACCAAGTCCAAGTATTGTGCATAGATAATAGCCTTCTCCTCAGTACCAACATTTCCCATAGCAACATCACAACCGATGGGAGGCAAGAGTGACTTTCTAAACCAATCTGCGAGGAGTTCATCTGGAATTGAATCTTTAATCAATCATCTCCATCGTCTCCACTCATGAATATGATCAAATATGTGGTTGGAAGAGGATTTCCAGAGAGAGGTCAAAATTTGTGTACCGGTCTCGTACCATATAGGTAGTTGAAAATTCATCAGAAAAACCATGGAAAGAGAATTAAACTTGATAAAGGAATTCCATGGCAGCTCAATATACCATTTGGTTTTTGCACCTGTAAGTGTTCTCTAAAAAAGTCTCATATGAATGGAATCATCCATTAAATATTTGAAATAACACTATAAATGGAAAGTCATAACATGATTGTTAGGATCTTTCCCAGGTTTTCCGTTGAATTTTGGGATGTCAAATAGTAATTTGGTAGGGATGGTGGGCTAAAATGGGGCATGATGAATGGGATCGTTTTTCAAACGTGACAGATCTAGAAGATCTAACGTAGCCAATAATGGAATTTTTTGGTTAGCATGTGGATAATTTTGATAACCATGTCGCATAGATACACTAGTAGGACCAAATCCAAGTTGTGGCGAGATGGAAAAACTAGAACGTCCTCCCATATATGGTGGTTTCCGAGGTTTTCCACCCATGTAAGATGGTTGTCTTGATTTTCCACCCATGTATTGTTATTGAGAAGATGGAACTCATACATACTAATATTGACTTGATGGTCCCCCCATGTATGGTGGTTGAAGGGACTGTTGCGTCAGAATCATGGGATTTATATGTTGATAGGAAACATTTCCTTGCAGAGGAATGCTCATTGGATTAGATTGACCCCACAAAGGGTTAGAAACTCCCAGAAATAGATTTCCATGATACATGGCAGTGGTAGTATGGATAGAAGTACTTGTAGGAACAGTTTTCCCCCAGGCATGTTGATGTTGCAACCACACAGGTTTCTTCCCAATGGAGTCGCCAATTTCTACTGTGAAATGTTTCACCCACGGACAAATAAAACTTCCCTTGGATAAATAGACCCCTATACCAAGACAGAAACAGTACAAGTGGACACTAACATCCCTTTAAACTTATCTTGACCAATCGGAACAAGAAGGAGAGAAAGGATATGATGTACCTTTTTCGACATTTGTCCTTGTTGCTTCCAATCCCTGAGCTTGATCTTCAAACTCCCAGGAAAAAATTGAGATCTTCAATGGACAAAAAAGGAAAACAATTATCTCCTACTCTACAATATATTATAAGACAAGTTTATCTACAAAGATTAGAGCAATAGTAAATAAGAAAATGTAACAAGTCATAAACTTGAAGGAAATAGGAAAATTATATATTGATTGGAAAGCCAAAAAGAGATACTTACATACCAATATTGATGCAGCAACAACCTCTCCAATATCTCCTCATCTATCCCCTTTCACGAATATACCAAGATCAAAATGATGATACTCTAATTGATTAATTTTTTCTTCACCTTGGAAATACCTTCAATATATAGGCTTGAGAGGCACAACCACCATGAGAAAATGAATAATATGGTTGAGAATATGGCTCCTTAAGGTTGGGATATGATATTAATATGAAGCCATAGCATAGGGGTCAAACACAACCAACCTCATCCCAAGAGAGTTGGCCCATAGAATAAGGTAGAGGATCCCCCTTTTCCCTCTAACAATATTGGTTCTCCCCCTTAGTTGAGCACACGGTTCCATCCTCCAAAAGTGGCACTCCCTTAACATGGAAACAGGAGCATCGATGCTCCCTATACATGGGCAGGGGAGCACCACCCTTCTAAATTGCTAAAAAATGGTCAAATTGCTAGGTAAAATCCATGTTTCAACTGTCATATGATGGGGCTTGTTCTTCCAACATGACTTAGGGACTGTTACAAATGTTTTTATGGTGTCAAGGGGTTGATAAACTTAGAAAAATGAATGTGACACATTGTAAGGCTCATACGACACTTGCGACAGTGCATGCGACACTTCACAAGGTGCATACGTGACTTTGTGACACTTAGGGTGTGACACTTGCGACACTCAAGTGTGAAATTTTGGTGTGTAACAACCCTACCATTCTACAAACCCTATAATTCATCTAATGCTCACATCTCATACCTTTCACTCCATTTTTCCAAATCAACCACTCCAACTCATTTCAACATCCATTCTATACATCATTCACTACCATTAAAACTCATCCCTATAAATGCAAGAAAACAAAAAAACTCAAATGTTTTCTAGTCCTATAGGAGTATCTTCATAAACTTCTACAGGATCCTACAGGACTCCCAATGAATGATATTACATGCAAACAACCTATATCAAATAACAAGAAGCCTCCATACACGTCACAATTTTCAATTTTTAAATATCCAAAGGTATAAGAGCACATGAAAAATTGTGTTACACCTCTCAAACCAAGGTTCAAGTCATAAAAAGTATCTCTATCACTGCTTCTACACTTCTACAGGATCCCTTGTATCTTACAAGAGACTATGGAACTTCAAATTTTCAACACACGACCATAATAAGAACTCCTGAAAGGAAACAAAGGATATCTACAACACCAAATCCATCCATGCAAGAAATCAACAAAGTTATATGAGGTACTTCACTACTTTGTATTCAATTTAATTATATTCACAATTTGATTACCAACCAAATATATTTTCATTGTAAAAACATAAAAAAACACCCAAAACCTAGATGAGGTGGGCCTCGAATCCACACGTTAGGGATGGGTCACATAAATTTGTTGATATGTTTCACTGAAAGGTCAAGTTGGAAATGTTAGTTAATAGAAGATGGAAAAAAGGGTCGTTGGGAAACTCGTGATTAGGAAAAGTGGTAATAATGATGGAAGTCACATCCACAAGTGTGCCAACTTTTTAAACTAGAGTTAAGGGCGCCTTTACCACCTATAAAAATCATTTCCATGATCTCCTTAATGAAAAGAAGCACTCATGTTCTTGATACATCATCTCACACAAATGTAAAACAAAGCATGCAGAGTGGTAGAAGAAGAAGCTACATAATTCAATCTCAAGCATCATAACAAGTGGTATCATCTATTGTCAACAACTACAAGAAAGGTTTGTAACATAGTTTTTTTCCCATACCCTCAGGTCTATGACATAGCTTGAGGAATTACATTATCCTACTATAATGTTATGTATCCTAGAGACTTCTCCATAGGATTTTTTATGTGTTAATTCTCAAGAATGTTTTTAAAAGAAGACAATGTAGCATGAATCCCTTAGTCCCTCCTTCTTTTCAACCCAATTATCGGTCAATGCATTGTTTTGTTTAGAAAATTCTACAACATGCCACCTTAGTTAAGTTGTTTCATTGTTGGAATTTACTACACCAACTCTTGACCTTACTCTGTCCATTCATATTCCTACTATCATTCATTATTCAATCAATGAATCTCCTATTCCTATTTTGAGATTGAAAAATTACAAACTAAAGACAAGGATTCTTGGGATTATTCCAACCCCAATAGCCCAAGATCCATATATTCACTCTAGTATTTATGACTAGAATTTTTTTTGTTTTACCCTTTCTACAGAGAAAGACATATCAGAAACTTCACAAGTATAAATTTTTTATTTTAATATGGTACTCTTTAGACTCACGATTCCCTATTCCTACAAAGTCATGGTCTAGCACCACATGTGTAGGGGTTTTGTCCATTCTCACCTACAATGAACCATTTTATATCCTCCCATTTTCTTTCCCTCATATTAGAGACCCAAATAATCCAATCATTTTACATTTCCTAAGTTCTTTAAGCTGGAAAAGATGCATAGATTTTGCACAGAAGTAATCCATGCAAGGTATCTTCAATAGAAGGGAACCAACTAACACCTTTAAGGTATATAGTAACCTTAAGGTGGTTGAAATTTTCTATGAATACAATTGTATTGTGTATTTTTATATACTTAAAGAGTATGATGACAAAGAGGCCCTTGAATTTGCACTTAACTTCCAAAATGTCAAGTATCAGGAGTATGTTACAGTAGTTAGAGGGTTAGAGTTGCAATTAAATGAAGCTAGCATCAACAAAGAGTTAGGTTTTCCCATGGATTTAACATGAGATAATGATGAGAGGAAACCATCCATAGATGATAAAAATTTATTCTTCCTCAACTATATTAAAATTGAGGTGGACAAGAATGGGGTTGGAAGGGACAACCTTGTAGAGCCATGGCTTGAGGTGGAATATCAATTGCTCAAACACATCACTTGTGAGGGGAGGTTAAGTGTAATTTATTCATATCATTTTAGGTTTTTGAACCATATTAGGGATTTATTCCATCAAATTCCTAAGGAAAAATTGATTGTTCCTTAATTTTTGTTGTACTCCTTAGGGGAAATTAGCACAAAAGTGAATAAACGCGAGGAGGCCTTGGCCCACCATGGCCTCATCATATTGTTGGTTTGTGATGCCTTGGAAAGGCAAGCTATCAAGATACCATGGGATTATTTTGTAAGCATGGATAGGAAGAGATTCCTATCTTCCCAATATACTTCTTAAGAATCAAGCCTGGAGAGAGATATAAGAAGGAAAAATAAGGCTAGGAAACCAAAATATTATATAAAGAACCAAGCTCAAAATAATATAAAAGTGGAGGAAACATAAAAGGAAGTAGTTTCTACCCTAATTATATTAGGGGACACGAAAAAAAATCCCCTTGAATATTAAAGAGAAGACCGCAACTTCAAGGAGGAGTGGACCGTCGTCTAGGAGGGCTAGGACCAAATCCTTAACAACCCTTAAGCTAGTCACACCAATATCCTCCACCATGATGAATCTGGAGGAACATTCTAGTCCTACAAAGAGCCTCTCAGGAGCACCAGATCATCAACACCCACAAATTCTACTTTGCATCTCACCTTCAGTGAGTTAGAATCTTCTAGGACTAAATCCCTAAAATGGAGAAGCCTAGAAAATGATAAATTGAGCAAGGAATAATAAGCACAAGGAAGCATAGAATATGTGGAGCAATATCTTTACCATCTATGGGAAAATTTTCAAATTATGAAGATTTGATGGATTAACATCCATAAATAAATTGAAATGGAAAACAAGGCTTTGAGGGAAAATTTGGCTAGGTCCAACGATGAGTTAGTTGACAAAATTGAAAGAGAAGAAGTAATGAAAGTATCTATATCCATGATGTTTCAGCTGGAAGAAGATATGAAGGGTTGTAGATAGCCATCAAATTTACAAAGCCTCTTTATTAAGGAGAAGTGATACATGTTTTATATACAAAGTTTAGTACAACAAGTCCCATTCAAGATAGATAAACCTAAGGAGTTTGTAGATGAGTGTCGAGAAGGTGATCAGGAAGAAAGGGATCATTTGTGTGAATTTTATTTTTGTATTCTCTCTCTACCACTCCCCTAAAAATGGAATCCAAATTCATATGAAGGGGAATTCCAACTAAAGGCATTATCTTTATGGATTCATCATGAATAATTGAGGGAAAATGAATTGTAGAAATATAGGGAGGAAGATAAACAACCCTCTTTGTATCAGGGATATGGTATTTATTAACACACAATATAGCACCAAGTGAAAATCCCTCACAAAGAACTAATACTAGTGTAGCATGGAAGATGTCACCATTGTCACCTAGGTAATAACTTCCCTCTCTTTTGTGAAGGAATAATATCCAACACAAGGGAGGCTTCCTAGTAGCCTCTACGAATCCATAGGAAATACAAAATCAAGTCTAGGGCCCTTGGGGTTACTACTCACACTACCACCAAGACAAGGATAGGAAAATTAATAGAGAGGTGGTGTGATCCAAAATCAGATCCAGGAGCTTGATGGGACTCAGGAAGGCCTAAAAATCAAAGTTCTCGAAATGGCTTCAAAATGGACTTGTGTGTAGGCCTCATTGATACGAACCCAATGCAACTTAAATGGGCTCAAACGAATGTCGTATGCTCCATATATGGTGATATGTTTATTTTTCCAAACAGGAAAAACAAATGATGATTGTACAGTCTGTACAATGCCACATGGCAGCTGACGTGGCAGGTATAGTTGGTGATGATGTGGCAGGGTATGTATAACTGACGTGGAAATATGTCTGAGCGTACAGAATGATGATGTGGCAGGTGCATGTAGACCAATCTGAGAGTCACACGTGTCACCACTGCAAGGGTGAAACGCGGCACGTTCGTATGGCGCTGACAGGGCAGACATGTGGAAGACAAGTGGACCATTCATCATTCGAAATGTGGCATGTTTTTGACAAATCGTGTGGTCCCACGTGGCCCATACATGGGTTTCCACATGGCACCCATGGAGTGGGTCGTTGGTTTACTATGAAAAAATTGGTTTTGGACTCAACGAGGTTCGATCACACAACCTCTCACCGGACAGTGACTTGGCAGGATCGGACTAGCCAGCCCGCCCTTCCTTTAGGTCTTAACCCTATTTCTTACCACTATTATTTGAAGTGATGTGGAGGATTAGTTTGGGCATGGAAAGGGTCGGGGCTTAGCCCCAACCCTTGGTTTAAACCCCCTGGCGCGGAACCATGTGACTACCCCATAGAACGACAGCTTATCCCCTTGGCGCACACAATTGTAATGATAGCTCTAGCCCTCGATCACAGAGGATATGCCATGTGACCCGGATCTCTTTGGTTGGTGTTTGGTGCAGAGGTAGGGTTTAGGCCTTGTTCGGTCGGGCTAGCTCACCAACCAAGGGATTAACCATAGGATGGATTTCAGTGGTCTAACTTAGCACGTGGGGTGTGGCCACATGGCCCAACAACATATGACTGAGGTCCGAGATACCAGGGGCCAGCACGCCCAGATTATCCTATGGACACTTGGATGCACCCATATGCCCAAGAATGTGGGGTTTTTGGGGCTGCTCCCCATTTTTATTGCTAAAGTGGTTTTAATACTTTAGAATAGTGGTTTTAAATGGATTTTAGGCCTATTTGTGGAGATTTAGCGCATTGTTTCGGGATATTGGGCCCTTTTTGAGGCCAGATCTTGGGGGAAAGTTGGGAGATGGTTACCAACTTCATATCTATACAAACCAGGCCTTCTTGAGGCCATGGGAGGACATTTAGAGCAATTTTATGCTGAAGACTTTCCATGTCAAAGCCATTTTTATGCAGGGAAGTTGTTGAGGAGCTCACCTTTGCAGGCCATTTCTAGGAGGTCCAGTCATCCGATTTGAGTGTCGTTTCTTATGTTGGGTTCTAGAGATATGGTAGAATAAGACCATATTAGTTCTGTAACCTTTTGGAATTGTTGTGATGTAATTTTAAATTTTTGAACAGAAATAAGAAAGTTTGACCCACTGAGACAAAGGTCTCGAGATGTAGGAAAGATTGCCGAACTTCATTGTCACATTGGTGCTTATGGTTTGCTCATGTTTATGCTTCATTTCAAATATATATATTTGTATATGGATGTCATGTTTCATTCATAATTCTTCCTCTTTCATTCAACTTCCTAATTGGTTAATTAACACATGCATAATAACTCAACCATAGTCATGTAAAAGATCTTTTCGGATCAAGTGGTATCAGAGCTGGTTGACGTTTGGATTTGAGTTTTTTATGTTAACCAGGGAAAATATACTACATGGTGAAGGTGAGATTGTTGAAGAGCATCGATTGATTGCATTTAGAAAGATAAATTCTCAAAGTGAGAAGATGGCATCGGAAGAGGGACTTTCTCAGGATGAGAAAGAGTTTCGGAAAACTTTCTTCACCATGTCGGATATGATGAAGGTTTTGTATGAGGATTACTTGGAATGAAAGAGACCATTTCTTGGTGAATATTCAAAGGGAAAAAGTGAAGAAGTATATGATCCTCCTCAAATTCCTCCTTCACCTCCATCTTCACCTCCTTCTTCTCCTTCTTCCTCAAGTTCAAGTTCTAAATCCAATGCAAAGAAACATGCTCATAAACATAACAATGAAATGTCTTTATTAAAACTTGATGTTAAATTTAAATTACCCATATATGATGGTGAAGTAAATGCAGAGAGACTTGAAAATTGGGTCATACATATGGAGGTCTATTGTAGTGTGCAACAAATCAAGGATGAGGCCGCACAACTCAAGTTGGCATCATTGAGACTTGCAGGCACAACACTCATCTGGTGGAAAAGCAAGTTTCAAAATGGCACGCAACAAGTGGGTAATATATTTCCATCATAGAAAAGTTTTATTTATGCACTTAGAAATAAATTATATCCTTTGGGTTATAAAGAGAAAGCGTTAATTGAATGGAAATCTTTAAAACTAAGAAAAGGACAAACAATGCAAGAATACACAGATGGATTTCATAAAATGGCATTGATGTTAGATATTTCTTTACATACCCAAGAAACTCTTATGAAGTATATAGGAGGTTTACCTACACATATTCAAAACATTTCATTCATGTTTGGACCAACTAATATTGATGAGGCTTATGTTCAAGCGACATACATTGAATCAGGGAAAACAGGTGTTGGTGTGTCAAGGGAATCGTCTTCAACGAAAGAGGACAAAAGGAAGTGGAATGACAAGAATTCAAATTCAGTGGCAAGAAAGGAAGAGAATCCCTCTTGCAAGCATTGAAATAAATAAGGGCATGATGAGGCCTGTTGTTGGAAATTTCATCCCAA
The DNA here is from genome assembly GCA_010110895.2 of Picea sitchensis. Lineage (NCBI taxonomy): Eukaryota > Viridiplantae > Streptophyta > Pinopsida > Pinales > Pinaceae > Picea > Picea sitchensis. The sequence continues at coordinate 26,482 of SNQJ01S0098380.1, read as the reverse complement.
GAAGAGGCCAAAGTGGTTCAAGGAAAAGAAAGGGAGGAAAATAGTTGCAGCGACAACAAGACCCACAAACTTGGGATCAGATTCAGATGATGAATATAAAGTCTCATTGGTTAGTATGATAGGTAAAATTGGTGAAGGATTTGATTGTAGAAGTAACTTGTTTCACATCAGGTTCATAATGCAACACACTAAGGTCGACACATTGATAGATAGTGGATCTCAATCTAACTTAATTTCAGAGGAATTGGTTAAGAAATTGGGATTAAAAACACAGATGCATCATAAGCCTTACACACTTAAATGGATAAGAAACAATCATCAAATGCACATAACCAAGTAGTGCACATTAAAATTTTCAATTTCATCTAAGTATGTGGACGAGGTAACATGTGATGTGGTGCCACTAAGTGGATGCAGAATGGTCTTAGGTAGTCCATACTTATATGATCGTAAAGCAATCTTCTACAGGGAAAAGAACCAATAACATTTAACCAAAGAAGGTCAAGAATATCTTGTTCATGCTCATCATGTAAAGGAAAATAAAACTCTTCAAACTATGGAACAATTAAGAAAGGCGGCTCAAGCAAGAAACACACCTATAATTGTTTCAAATCAAGTAATCGGTCTTAAGAAAGAACATGAGATTATTGTAGAATGGAAAATCAATCACAGTTTGCTTCAAGATAAGCTAATGTCGTGCAGGTATTACAAACATATCAGCTCATTTGTAGTCATATTTTTTATGCTATCATTAGTAATGTTGTCTACATGGGTGATAGTAGCTTCAGTAAGATGTGACAGGGTTCAAATGGATAACAATATGATGTCAGTTGTCATGATTGTATTACAGTTGATAATGATGAGATAGGTGCACAGGATAGAGTTCAAAGACAGAGAAAAATTTGGGTGTCTTATCCCGAAATTGTTGACTGATCAGTAACCTTTTGGGGACCAAAAGGTCCTTAGTGGGGAGGTGTGATCCAGAATTGGATCCAGGTGCTTGATGGGGCTCAGAAAGGCCTAAAAAAAAAGTTCTCAAACTGCCTTTAAAACGGACATGTGTGTAGGCCTCGTCGATATGAACCCAACACAACTTTAATGGGCTCAAATGGACATCATATGCTCCAGATATGGCGATCTATTCATTTTGAAAAACAGGAAAAACAATGATGACTGTACAGTTTGTACAGTGCCATGTGGCAGCTGACTGTACAGGCTGTACAGATATATAGTTGATGTGGCAGGAATAGTTGGTGATGATGTGGCAAGGTCCATACAGCTGATGTGGCAAGTTGATTGGGCGTACAGATTGATGATGTGGCAGTTGTAGGTGGACCAATCTGAGAGTGACACATGTCACCACTGTAAGGGTGATACATGGCACATCCGTATGGCACTGACATGGTAGACAGGTGGTATACAAGTGGACCATTCAGCATTCAACACGTGGCATGTTTTTGACAGATGGCATGGTGCCACATGACCCAGACATGGGCTACCACGTGGCACCCATGGATTTGGTCGTTGGTTTACTGTGCAAAAATTGGTTTTGGACTCAAAGAGGTTCGATAACGCAACCTCTCACCAGACAGTGACTTGGAAGGGTCAGGCTAGCCAGCCCGCCCTCACTTTAGGTCTTAACCCTATTGCTTACCACTATTATTTGAAGTGATGTGGAGGATTGGTTTGGGCACGGAAAGGGTCGGTGTTGTTAGTGTTTCATCGAAACCTGCACAGGAGATCTAGCTGAAGAAAGTACAAACAAATCTTATCAAGAAAGGAAGAGAGATTCAATATGGAAGAATGATAAAAATATATTCACACTACTCCAATGAGCTGATGACTAATACATACATCAAGATCAATATGATACAATGAATGAGTGGAATACACTCATATATAGGGCAAAATATTCCATAATTAAGAAAAGCAATCAAGCAGTTATCTTTCCTTAGGAATGCATGCATGCATAATAGTGATGGTAAAAATCGAAAGTCTAAAATAGAACTAGTCAGTTAACTCCCACTGAACTAGTGTGTCGAAAATAGAAATTTCTCCAACACCCCCTGAACATCACTATGGAGTAAAAAATGAATCACAGATACTAGGCCATATTAGGTACTCATGTACAATGCAACTAATGAACACTGAATAAAAGTGAGGAAAGAGGGAAAACCACGTGGGAACAAACCCCCCCCTCAAAAGATAATGTATCAAAAGAAGAAAATGGCAGTTCATAGGCAACTATGTTCTTCACTACAAGACAATCCCGCAAAGTATGAAACTTCTGCTCACTGAAAGTCTTCGTGAAGATGTAGAAATATTTATGGATCTGATGAAGTCCTTTGGCAACCTCTCTATCCTTGTACCTCTTGATCATGTGGACCCATCTGCACCTGAAAATATTCCTTTCTGGTGGAAGTGGAACCAGATTCCAGGTTTGGTTCTGTAGGAGTGAGTCATACTCCTTCTGCATGGTTGCTTGCCATAATGGATTTCCCACAACCCTATTGTAGTTCTGTGGATTAGTAGATTGAACCATATATCAATGCATGGGAATCGTAGGTTCTAAAGCTGAAAATACATGAGAAGGCTCCTCGTGTTGAGATTGAGTCCTCCTCGAATCTAATGGATTCCCTGTAAGGTTGCATGTTGCCTGAAGTGTGGTCTGTGCCTTCTTAGGAATCTGCTAAAGCTTCGGCGCTGGCTTCTTATCTGGTTGTACTACCTGCTTATTTCCATGTACAAAATCTGAGTGTATGGAATCATCTCTAATGTCTAAAACTGATGGAAGCACAAGAGTATATGCATGTTGCATTGGAGGTGCATGCAAATTATTCTCCTTATGTGTAAGTAGAACAGAGGAGTCATCGTTAGAAAACTTAGTGAATTTATACAACCTTAACTTGTGATCCACCTCACCAATTGTAATGATGGAATTGTCATGGACATCAATTACTGAAACTGAATCTAATGTAAATTCAACCTTTTTACCTTTCTGAGCGATCTGATAAATTGAGAGAAGATTCATAAAAAGTTTTGGAACATGTAAAACATTCTCAAAACTATCATTGTGGAGTTCCACTCTCCCTTCTCCTTCCCTACTGGAGTATCATCCCCCATGAGAATAGGGGGTCTTGAGCATGGACTCAAGGAAGAGAAAACTTCATCTTTCACTGCCATATGATGGGATGCACCAGAATCTATAATCCATGAATCAGATGAGGAATTAATTGAAACCAAAGCATGATGATTACCTTTCTTAGGAGCAGGATCTTATTCCTTCTGCTTCTTGACTCCCTCTGGAATGAAGTTTCCAAGGTTGTTCTGTTGAAGTGTATGTGCCATAAGATCAATATGTTTCTTNTATTCTTGGAATCTGAAGAGTCTTTGGAACCTGAAGAATCATTAAAGGGTTTGGAATATCCCTCCTTCTCGTTCTGTTTGGATGACCCTTTTCCATCATCCATGGTGAGTGCATGTGCTTTGGGATCTTTCATGAGGCCCATATGTATGAATTTTGTCTTCTCTTGTGTAAGAGACTCAATGAACTGAGCCAACATAGGCATTTTCCAATTTGTTCCAAAAAGACATTTACCCGAATGGAAATTGGAGACATATACAATGTATTCTGGTCCTAGCTTGGCCAAGATTGTTAGAATAAGTTGTTTCTCTTGTGTAGACTTGTCAATACCACATTCAACCAAGCTCAAAATCAAAGATTTAAATTTAGTAAAGAAATCTTGTATATTATCAAAACTTTTAGGGTCTAAGGTATTCAACTCTACCTCAAGCATATGACCTCGCATCTCATCCTATTTTCCAAAGAGTCCTTCTAGGTTGGTCCAGATCTAGTTTGGAGTCTTGCATGCGGCAACATGAAACCATAGATCAGTGGATATTAACTCAAGAAGTAGTCATGTGGCCTCATCCTTACGGTTCACCCATCTCATGTTCTCAATCGTTGACGTAAGTTATGTTTCTGTCCCCATCATCAAATTATACAGTCCTTTTCTTTTGAGTTGCAATGTTGCCTTGGGCTTCCAATCAAAATAATTGTATGGTTTGAGGATTACCACCAAGTTTGACTATATAATAGTTGTCATATCCATCTCTCCCACTATTTCTAAGAACCCCTAAAAATTTACTCTCAATCTGCAAGTGAAAAATTAAGAAATCACTGCAGAAAGGGAACGTTAAGTGAACATTCGTATCAGTTTCAGAAGGCTATCTTGCGGCTTAATTTCTTAGAAAACGGTGAGGAATCTCGCCAAACGGTTGAAAACCCACTTCCAAAATGGGTATATTTACTTTCCACATGAGTCGGTTCCTCAAAAATTTAATATTTTGGGAGCAATCACTGTAGAAAGGTACGACCACATATTCATATCAGTTTCAGGAGGCTATCTTGCGGCTTACTTTCTGAGAAAACGGTGAAGAATCTCACAAAATGGTTGAAACCCCACTTCCCAAATGGGTCGATTTACTTTCCATGCGGTCTATTTCCTCACAAATGTAATAGTTTGGGAGGAATACTTGTTGAAAGGTACGACGACAAATTTAGCTCTTTGAAACTCTGATTTTCCTTATTCTTTGGCTTGTCTGGCTTGCTCCAAGAAGCATATCTCTAATACCATGTCAGTTTTTCATCAAACCCTCCACATGAGATCTAGATAAAGAAATTACAAACAAATATTATCAAGAAAGGAAGAGAGATTCAATATGGAAGAATGAGAAAATATATTCACACTACTCCAATGAGTTGATGATTGATACATAGATCATGATCAATATGATACAATGAATGAGTGGAATACACTCATATA
>SNQJ01S0098380.1:5866-21606 GCA_010110895.2 Picea sitchensis | reverse complement strand
TTTCCTTAGGAATTCATGCATGCATAATAGTGATGGTAAAAATAGAACTAGTCAGTTAACTCCCACTGAACTAGTGTGTTGAAAATAGAAATTTCTCCAACAGGGGCTTGGCCCCAACCCTTGGCTTAAACCCCTCGGCGCGGAACCATGTGAATAACCCATAGAACCATAGCTTATCCCATTGGCGCACGCGGTTGTAACAATATCTCTAGCCCTCGATCATGAAGGATATGCCATGGGACCCTGATCTCGTTGGTTGGTGCTTGGTGCAGAGGTAGGGTTTAGGACCCGGTCGATCAGGCTATCCCACCGACCAAGGGCCTAACCATAGGTTGGATTTTTGGGGTCTAACTAAGTGCATGGGGTGTGGCCACATGGCCCAACAGCATACGATCGAGGTCCGAGATACAAGGGGCCAGGGTGCCCAGATTAGCCCATGGACACTTCGATGCACCCATATGCCCAAGAGCGCGAGGTTTTGGGGGTTGCACCCCATTTTTATTGCTAACGTGGTTTTAATACTTTATAAGAGTGATTTTAAATGGATTTTAGGCCTGTTTGTGGAGATTTAGCCCATTTTGGGGGGATATTGGGCCCTTTTTGAGGCTAGATATTGGGGGGAAGTTGGGAGATGGTTACCAACTTTAGATCTATATAAACCAGGCCTTATTGAGGCCATGGGAGAACATTCAGAGAAGGTTTATGTTGAATATTTTCCAAGCCAAAGCCATTTTTATGCAGGGAAGCTGTTGATGAGCACACCTTTGTGATCCATTTTTGGGAGCTCTGGTCATCCGATTTGAGTGTCGTTTCTTCTATTGTGTTCTAGAGATCTGGTAGAACAAGACTAGATCAATTGTGTAACCTTTTAGCACTATTGTGATGTACTTTTAAACCTTCAAACAGAAATAAGGAAGCCTCATCCACTAAGACAAAGGCCCGGAGATGTAGGTGAGATTGTCGAACTTCGTTATCACATTGGTCCAAGTTAAGTATAGGTTCAATAGGGTCCTCAAAAACTAGAAATAAAGAAATGGTCTAAGGTTGTAGTGAAACTTGCAAGAAATATATAAAAACACAATAGTAAAGTAAATGACTACAACAGTAAAGAAAGTATTACAGCAATAAAATAAATGATTTATAGTAGTATAGAGGTTATTTCAATAATAAAATAAGTGATTTTCAGTAGTAGAAAAATTATTATAGTAGTACGATTGATGATTTTCAGTAGTAAAATCAATTATTTCAATAGCAATCTAAGTGATTACAGCAGCAAAAATAATAACTCTTCAACATGTAATGATTCAATAAATAAGAGGGCCAATCACTAGGATAAATTAGAGTTTAGATTGCGAACAAACTCATAAATTTAAATAGGAGTGAGCAACCCTAAAACCCTTGATGTTTTTCCATAGATCGTTGTTATAACACATCATAAAATTAAATTATGGTTTTAGCAATGTAATTTAGGTCAATAATATGCCTAAATACCTTAAACGCATTAGTTTTTTATGGATGGAAATGAAAATTTGTAGCAAATAAACCTTAGATTCAACCCAAAAATAGTAAAATCGGTAGTGAAGATTAACTATTTGAGATAAAAATACTCGTGACTACTATTTTGGGCATATGGGGTCAAATAAAGATTCTTCTTCAAGAGAATGTGTGGATTATTTTAGGGTGAGGCCTATAGGTTTTCCACTACTAACCCTATACAAATCTTCTAAAATATTAAGGGATGAATAAGGGAAGATTTTTCCACTAGATAACCTTCCAATAATTTTGACAATAAGGGTTTGTTCAAGAAAGATCAAAGAAGATGCACCTCCAATGCTAAATAAACAACATCAATCTATAAATGCATTCATAAACATAACCATAAGATGAGAAGAGAACACTTAATCAAAACATATTTCATCCATAAAACCCTAATTTCCATGTCCTCCAAGTAGTAGTAGTAGAAAATCCACAAGAATATCCCCCAAAAATGTCACCCTAGTTAACCATCCATAGCATTCTTCATGAGAGTGAAAAAGTAGAAGTAGACAAGTAGTGATAAATCTCCACAATTAGTAATTATTTCAAAGTGATAAGTGCTTCTCTTATTTATATGAGAAAGATATCACCCTTCTAACACAATACAATCCCTAAAATCATAAAATAATGCATTTATCTCTCATAAACCCTAGAGATAAGGAAACAATACATAAAAAAAATACATGATACATGAGTGGATAGGACTCTAAGACCCACAATGATGTCTCCAATATGAAGTAAAATAGCTCGAAAATGAAATCTTTCCATCATAAAGTGCTACTCACATTTGTGGCATGTGTGGCCTTAAAGAGGGTATGACTCACTCAAAAGTGGGAAGAATGTGCTCAAAAGTGAAATGTTTCCATTAAAGGGTGCAATGTTTCATCTCCAATATGTGCCTCATGCTCCAAAAGATGTGACCTCTCATCATAAAGTGCCATGTCATCATCAAGAAGCGTTAAACATCACATCAATATGCCTTGTTAGCACCATGATTTTCATGGCTAAGGTTAGAGATTGTCAACAATTTTCAAAGTCATGCATGTTAACACCCATGTTTCTTTTATGCCTAGAATCATCTAACATCTCCAAGGGCAAGTTTCAAAAGGAAGCTCATCATTTATTTATTCTCATTTCAATTTGCAACTGTGCGCTGCAAAATTCATTATGCACTGCAATTTTTTGTGCACCGCACAGAGGATGGTATCGCGCAGAGGATGTTGTCGCACAGAGAATGTCGTCGCACAGAGGATGTTGTCACACAGAGGATGTTGTCGCACAGTGTATTTCATCGTGTAGTGGCATGTCCCGCATAGGATATTGTCGTGTAGTGGATTTTCCTATGCACAGGCTACAGGTCGCACTGCGTAGATTACTGATTTAGTGGTCAAATTCAACATCCATTTCTAACCAACTGGAGAGGAATTTTGAAAATCCCCGAGAGGTTTTTGTCGAGGAAAAACAAAATAATAAAAAAATCTCTTAGATTTGTAAAATGTGCCACGGATTGGGAGATTCGAAGGAATTTGTGAGCCCTATTTTTTTCGTTTTCGTGATTTCCTGTCCGAGACATGTTTTTGTGACACGTATTCTGGCCAGCTGGAGATAAATTTAAAGAAACCAAGAGTTGTTTCTCTTTATAACGATCTTAAATACGAAAACCTCTCTCAATTTCTAAAAATAGTTTTTTATAAGTGAGATACAATGTCATAATTAACGCCTATTTTACTAGTTTGTTGCGCATTCTGCTGCGTTTTTGTCGAGGTTACTGTTGCGTAGAAAACTTGTTGTGCAGGGATGACAGAGTGTCTAGAAATGTACATGATGACTTATCACAACCATATGGTCGAATTTGTATGTTGATCAATGACTGTAAATAATATTTCGGTTATGATTATGATTTGGCAAAGTCGGGTTTTCTATTTTTAGTGAACCTGTTGAAGTTATTGTTCTCTTTCAAAGATAACGGATCCATGATTCTAGGAGGGAATAGTTCGACCCTAGCAGCCAAGGGTGACATTATTTTTCTATATATGGGGATCATTTTCATGTAAACAAGGTTGGTTGGCAAATGTGGTAGACAACAACTATTGTATGTAATCTGAGTTTTGACCGGAATTTAATGCAAAGGTCATGTAACTTGACGAAAAGATTCTAGTTGTAAAAGTTGGATGTATTGTCCTTTATTTCCTTGCGTATGTGCTTCCTGTTATATTTATGTCATATCTTTTTCTATCTATTTTGGAACGAATTTTTGAACCTGCGGATTCGCAGTATAGCGTCCCTTGTTCGCGCCACTTAGAAAAAGAATTTTCTACTAAAGATAACTTTGAATTTGCCTGCAACGACGCTCCAAGTTACTTCCTATATTTTCTCCCACCACACATTACAGTTTTACACTGAAGGTTGTTACTCGCCTAGCCTTATCCTCTCGATTTCTAGTCACTAAGTCATTTGTCTCATTTTTCCTCAGACCAACCCCATAGCCCAAGTCGTACTTTCTTGCGCCAATATAACCAGAACCCATTATATCGTAGGTATTAAATCTAGCCATTATTTTCAAAGGCATATCATGTGAGGAGACTGCATCGTTTCCGAGAGAGCCCTCTCCAGATCCAAAAGGCTAGTTTCGGCTCTCAAAGTTGGTTGAAAATTTTACCTTCGTCCTTTGTTTATCAGCCAAACAGATTTATGGAGTGCTAACATTCTAGCATTGTTGCCAGGGACATAATTGAATGAAACTTTTCCTGGGAAGAATGACATTGTTTCAGTTCTAAGGTCTGAGAGCAACAGACACTTAGACACATATTGGCTGTATTTTTGTTATAACGACTCCACACATCAGAAAATCAGTTGAAGGTGATTCCACTGGCAGAAGAATCTATAGCTAAATTTTTCATGGCGACTCCAATCAAGCTTCAAATGTGATTCAAAGACTCCACTAGAGGATGAGTCATGTTGATAGAGATATGGAAGAGAAGTATGGAAAAATAAGGTACTCGATCTTAAGTTTAGTTCAAGAATTACTTTTTTGTTTGATCAATATATTCTTGTCCTTTCCTGAGTTTTTCAAAAGAATATTTCTTCACTTAAATGAATCCCATAGATCTACCCTTGTATATCCTTCATTGAAAACTATAGGTATACCTCCTTCTTCTTGTATAACCGATATTCACCAAGCTCCTTCCTTTGAGCCATATGATGTTCATGATCATTCCTATGAGCTTAATGAAACCAAAGATGAGCTTGTACCTTCTGTTCTTAATCCTACACCCTCCAAGGTTCAAGAAAGATACAGTCCTCTTAAATTTCCTTCCATCCTTCATGGATTTCCTATGAAACATTATAAGTATCTTCCTAGGTTCAATGGAGAGCTTGATGGAAAATCAATTGAAAAACATATTCAGGTCTTTGAGCATTTCATAGACATTTTTGAGATCGAACATGATGATGTGTCTATGAGGGCCTATTCTCAGTCCTTACAAGGATATGTCAAAGCATGGTTCAAACATTTGCATCCTCAGTCGATTAGCTCGTGGGATGAATTGAGGGAAGCTTTTTGTAGATTTTGGGGTGAAAGAAAGTCATGGAATCTACTCCTTTCAGAGTTTTATTCCATGAGAAGAATGAAAGATGAAACCATCTCAAATTTCAACAGGAGGTTTGCTAGTCTTTATTATAAACTGCCTAAAGAAGTCCAACCTCCTAAATTTGTTGCCATGCTCCATTATGTAACAACCTTTCAATCAAACTTATATTTTCTTTTGATGGAGAGGAAGTCTATGTCTTTGTAGTAGATGTTCAACAATGCTCAGGAAGTTGAAGAAAATATTCAAGCATGTAAACAGATTCAAAATGAGGAGTTGGATGCTAAAGAACATGACAATGAATATGAACAAAGAACAGTTGATTTGACTCTTGAGAAGAGAGTTAATAGTTTCATATGTCCTCTTGAATCTTTAAATGTTGATGATTTTGCAAAGGATTATATTCCACTTATTGAAAAAGAAGGTGCTAATTTAGCTTCTAATCCATCCCATGATAAGCACATGGATGATTGTTTTATGTACTCATTTGTAGACAGTCAATAAAATGAATTTGCAAATCATCTTGTTGAAGAGCAGGTTGATGTCCCAAGATTTTTCTTGTTAGATGGCATTACAGATGTTGTTGATTTTTCTTTATATGATGAATATGATGATGATTATGATGTTGACTTCCTAGAACAACCAGTTGCATGTTCTCTATCGGAAAATGTTCATTTTCGGCAGTGTAATGAGATCAATCATCCTACATATCATAGTTACAAAGAAGAATATGAAGAAAGTATTGAATTAGCTGAAGGAAATTCTTTACCTTTATGCTTTGCTTCGTTTAAATTGTTGAAAGAAAATTTAAAGATCATCATTGAGGCAGAGTAATGTGTGTTGATGCAAAATCACACTAATTCATGGGAAAAAATTGACAATAAATTGCAGCAATATTCTCATGTGTTTAATGACCCCGTTGCTTATTATATGGAAGGTTTTATCAGTTCAAAATTACAGCCATTGGTCGAAGATGAATCTAAAAATGAGTTTGTTCAGAAATCCAAAGAAATTGAAAAATGTGCATATGACAGCAGTGAAGAAAATGAAGAAAGTTTTGAATTAGATGAAAGAACTTTTCCATTGTGTTTTGCATCTTTCAAATTGCTGAAGAAAAATGTTTATAATGTTTCAAATCAGAAATCCTACAGGCATGATGTTGAATATGAAGAAAGCAGTGGACTTGCAAATGAAAACTGTCTTTCATTATGTTTTTCTTCCTTTGAATTGTTGAAAGTAAATATTGAGATAACAAAGGAAGCAGTGAAGACTGATTGCATTCATAGTGACATTGTTTTACATGAGAAAATTGTTATCAGTGGAGAGGACCAACAACCTTCTCATACTTTTAATGACCCTGTTGTTGATTACATGGAAAGTTGTTTCAGTTCAGATTTGCAGCCCATAATCAACTACCAGCTTGGAAATAAATATGATGGTAAATCAACATCAGTGTTAAATATGGATTGCTTGCCTCTAGGAGTTTCATTTCAGCCAACATTGTCTTCTAATTCAGAAGATTGTTATTTCCAACAATCTCAACATATTTTCCAGCCTTTTGTGGTAACCAAAATGTGCAATTACATGAAAAAAAGGATGCAATGGAAGGGGTGAAACGTGATTGTTGTTTTATGCATGTTTTGGAGGATCCATTTGCAGTTTTGTTGGAGGCGGTAAACAATCCCAATGTTTTTAATTTTTTGAGATTTGAATTTATAGATAAATTTTTGAATGGCTTATCACTAAACAGGCTTTGGAGAAAGCATGTGCAAAGAAAGAAAAAGATGGATAAATTGCTTGCATGGTTGTATTGGCACATTGATTTCACTTGATTGACATCTTTTTCAGCAGTTAGGGTAGGTAGGAGTGCGAATAATCTCAGTACTACGAGCATTTCTTTTAGCAATCTGCAGTTTTCATTTTTAGCTTAGTTTCAAATTTTAGTTTGGAGCATATACAGTTTTGGGTTTTCAGCGGATGCAGGTTACAAGTTACAGTTGGAAAGTTGAGTTTGGAAGAAACCCAATGGATTGGTACCTGGTCTACTATTCTTTGCTACCTCATAGGGAGGATACAATCCCTGTTGGAGCCAATTGTCAGCACCATGATTTTAATGGCTAAGGTTAGAGGTTTGTCAACAATTTGCAAAGTCATGCCTGTTAACACCCATGTTTTTTTTATACCTGGAATCATCTAAAATCTCCAAGGCCCAATTTCAAAAGGAATCTTATCATTTATTTATTCCCATTTCAATTTGCAATTGCGCGTTGCAAAATTCACTGCACACTACAAACTTCATTGTGCACCGCGCAGAGGATGGTGTCACGCAGAGGATGTTGTCACGCAGAGAATGTCGTCATGTAGAGGATGCTATTGCATAGATGATTTTTTCGTGTAGTGTATTTAGTCACGCAGTGGGCTTTCGCGCATAGGATTTTGTCGCACAGTGGATTTTCCTGCGCATAAGGTAGAGGTCGCACTACGCAGATTACTAGTTTAGTGGTCAACTTCAAGATCAATTTCTGACCAAATGGAGAGGAATTTTGAAAATCCCCAAGAGGTTTTTGTCTAGGACAAACAAAAAAATAAAACTCTCTCTCATATTTGTAAAATGTGTCACGAATTGGGACATTCGAAGGAATCTTTGATCCCTATTTTCAGTTTTCATGATTTCCTGTCCGAGATATGTTTTTGTGACACGTATTCCGGCCAGCTGGAGATGCATTTCAAGAAACAGAGAGAGGTTTTTATTTATAACGATCTTAAATACAAAAACCTCTCTCAATTTATAAAAATAGTTTTTTATCAATGAGATACGATGTCATCTTTAACACCTATTTTACCATTTGTTGCGCATTCTGCTGCATTTTTGTTGTCGGTTACTGTTGTGTAGCATACTTGTTGTGTAGGGATGACAGAGTGTCCAGAAATGCACATGATGACTAATAAAAACCATATGGTTGAATTTGTATGTGATCAATGAATGTAAATAATATTTCAGTTACGATTATGATTGGGCAAATTCAGGTTTTCTATTTTTAGTGAATATGTTGAAGTTATTGTTCTCTTTCAAAGAAAATGGATCCATGATTCTAGGAGGGAATAGTTCGACCCTAGCAGCCAAGGGTGACATTATTTTTCTATATATGGGGATAATTTTCATGTAAACGGGGTTGGTTGGCAAATGTGGTAGACAACAACTATTGTATGTAATCTGAGTTTTGACCGGAATTTAATGCAAAGGTCATGTAACTTGACGAAAAGATTCTAGTTGTAATAGTTTGATGTATTGTTCTTTCTTTCTCTGTGTATGTGCTTCCTGTTATATTTATGTCATATTTTTTTCTGTCTATTTCAGAATGAATTTTTGAACCTACGGATTCATTGTACAACGCCCCTTGTTCGCGCCACTTAGACAAAACATTTTCTGCTAAATCTAACTCTGAATTATCCCGTAGCGGCGCTCTGAGTTACTTCCTGTATTTTCTCCTGCCACACATTACAGTTTTACACTGAAGGTTGTTGCTCACCTAGCCTTATCCTCTCGAGTTCCAATCACTGAGTCATTTGTCTCATTTTTCCTCAGATCGACCCCATAGCCCAAGTCTTACTTTCCTGTGCCAATATAACCATAATACATTATATCATAGGTGTTAAATCTAGCCATTGTTTTCAAAGGCATATCCTGCATGGAGACCGTGCCGTTTCCGAGAGATCCCTCTCCAGATCCGAAAGGCTACTTTCAGGTCTCAAAGTTGGTTGAAAAAGTTACCTTTTTCGTCTGTTTATCAGCCAAACAGATTTACGGAGTGCTAACATGCCCCATCTCCAAAAAGTGCAGCATCCCATCATCAAAGTGAAATGTCCCATCTTGAAAGGGTGTTATCATCCATGCAAAGGTGTCACGTCATCTCTCAAACTGAAACATCCTTAAGAAAGGGCTCAACATCCTCCGTAGAAGGTGAAATTTCCTATCAAGTCATCATCATCATGCAATGAATGTCCCATCGTCAATGAGCTCAAGGTCATTCCCATTTGTGCTTGGGTGTGCTATGAATAGAGTCATATGATCAAAACCCCAAATGGTCGCCTAGGAGTGCCAAATGACCTCTCTCGGGTGGTGGGGATGACCTCCATAAAAGTGGGCTAGTTCCCACTGAACATCCTCCAAAGGATACAAGTGTCAACCAAGCATGTGAAATCATCATCCTTGGAGGGGATAATGTGGCCCAAGATGCATCATGAAGACCAAAGGAAAGGTACACAATCCAAAAAATATATATATAGTGAGTCATGTTAATACAAAATCCATTAGATATATCTCATAGAATGTCCTCTTCAAACTTCACACTAGCTTACAAAATTATGCAATTTACCAAGTCTAGGTATGGGAGGGTCATTATTACCCCCTATTGTACGTTCCAGTACCCAAAATAAGAGGTTTATCTTAGGGAACCCATCAAGGAGTATCTGCAATGGTATTGGTATGGATTGGGGTTTACATCATGGGGTGGATTTCATTGAAATGCAAGGCCATCTAAAATAGTAATCCTCATGAGTACCTTTATAGAGGTAAAACTTAGGCAATGAGGTACCCTTTCCTCAGTACTGTGTCTTTCCAAACCATTTTTTTCCTTTTTTTATAGCTTTAGATTCTTTTGTATTTTGACATTTTATTTGCTTAGTCCTTTCACAGGATATGCATTAATTGTATAGGACTTGGGGTGATGGCCTCTTAGAGAGGGGGTAGAGATCATGCTTCTTTCTTTTTCTTGGTTTTTCATACTTTTATTTTCATGTTTGTTTCTTTTCCCCTAATTTTTAATTCGTGATTTTTCTCTTTCTATATCATTTTTTATAAAGATGCATCAACCTTGGGATTTCAAGCCCCTTCTTCTCATGGGATTATGAAGCGCGAACCTTTATGGGATACATGCAACAACCAACCAAAATTAAAGGACAATGGATAGGTGAAAAATCAAATGTGTTATTCACAGTAATGGATATGGACATGTTACCCCCATTAAGGCTCCCCAGCAGTACAATTTTTCCCAAGAGTGAAAACATATGACTAGAAAATGATAATGACCATGAAGGTGAGACAAGGAAAAATCCATAACTCCAAAGCATAATGATTTATTATCCAAATCAACCAATGATCACAATTTTCATTCCTCAAGTATTCACATTATCACTTGATATGAAGTGTTATAATGATGTACCTGAGTGTGTGACTACAACATGTCATATGAGTGAGTTGAGCTAAGCAAGTAATGGAAGGAATTATGGGAAACTGACTATGGAGATTCCAAAATAACATCATTGGATTTGTTGTATGAAATGTGGATCATGGAGAAAAAATTATCCTCGAGCTACCCCTAGAAGTGGGGTGGTGTAATAGTATCATTTCCAAAGGAGCTCACAGATAGCCATGAGACTCTCACATTTTATGAATAATTGGCTCCCATCCTAGAGTATAAATAAAGGAAGGCCATTACCCACCTTGAAGATACTATAAGGATTTTCGATAAGGAGGCATCCTAGGCCTACCAAAGGAGATGGAAATAATTTCCACATGGTCTCCAAAAGAGGTAACCCCACTCACAAAGAAACTTGCAAGATGCCCTATTCAGGGCCCAAGTTTGAAAGGAATCCATAAGGAAGACTAAATTTGAAATGGATTGGGTTGAGGTTTAACCCACATTTTATACAACAACCTTCACCACCAATAGCCTTGAATGAGGAAAAAGAGAGGAAAGGATGGAAGGATATTGATAAGGCTATTGGATACTATGGCTAGGGGTGTTGTTGGGAAAAAAACCCTACGGACTAGCAAACTAGGGTCAGACTTGCATGCAGATTTTGACCGAAAAGAAATTATTTTTTTACCTACAACCCAAGACTTAAACCCCTCTTTCATAGTAAATGCATGGAAAAGGACCACTAACCTTATTAACGGCATTCGATGTAGATCCTTCGTTGCTCTTCGATTACTTGCTTGCGTTGCTCCTTCCACAGATGACCTGCACTCAAGACAAACAACAACTATGCATGCATGCTACTTCTCTACTCAAGGGTTAGAAATCAAGCATAAATTCATCAAATCATAGACAATTCATACATTGGGATGGGAAAAGTATTCTTTTTATTACTGAAAGTGAATCAACTTACAACAAAGTTGAGACCAGCCACCGCTCCTTGAACCTGATCCTGGGCTCCTCTTCTTCTGTCCTTCAACAGCTTTGCGTTAAATCTCCTTTGGCATGAGGAAAGGCTAAAGGGTTGGGACAATGGATTACGTAAATGGCCAGAGTTTCTTCGCTATATTTTTTCCTCCTCCAAATGGTACCCCTACCCCTTCTTTTATAGGCTAGAAGGAGCTAGGGTTTTGGACGAACCCTCGGCCATGCATGGCTGGGAGTTTCAGTTAACTGACCCATAGCTTTTTGTTTCATCCGCAACTTTCCTTTTTTCATGCTTTGTTAGGTACACGCAGGTTGTAGTGAGTCGTCCAATGTACACACGCGTGCAGTAATGGGATAGGGCGCATGGGCCTTGACACAAGAGGATTTCCAAAGAGTTGTTCAGCAGAGTTTTGGCAAAGAAGGGATATGAGTTGGCCTGATGCCAGGTAAACATGTGTGGTGCAATTTAGGGTTATAACAGATGCCCCCTAATGTGTGAGGTCAGAAGAGCATCTGATGGCCGAAATACATTACCAATATTTACTGATGTGCTGAACGAGTGAGCCCAAGGATCAGGAACTAGGAGGTGTCATCTGCAAAATAACAAATGTCTCACCGAGGTAGGCATACCCATGCTCGGGATAAAATAGAACCATGGTTGCCAATCAAATACACTGTATATCCATGTGAAATAATTATAAAGAGTAGCCGTGAATAATACACAGCGGAGCTACATCTTGAAATCAGAAAGATATACATATAGAGTACCCATCTTCCAGAAGCTGATTTGGCCTGATGGTTGTACTTCAGAGCTCGAGCAACAACTTCAAAATATTCTAAAACTCAAGTAGGAGTGTAATATGAGTGTACGACTACACTACCTAGAGGTCTTCGACGGCTCGTCGGTTATGGACTTGATAATCTTGATGATCGAACTGAAGGCTTCAGTGATTTCGAACAAGGACTTGATTGGATGTTCAGGATGGTTGGGTATGCGGACAAGAGACATATTGCAGAGGAGCCAACTCAGGATTAGTGATGTCCTTATGACGCAGAAGCAAACTATCACAAGGCTGGTGGATAAGGTCTACAAATGTGGTTGATAGAACACACAATGGTAACGTCCTTCGATGTAAGTTTAACGAGCGTAGAGAAGGTAAGCTCGGTGGTTTTTCATGTTTAGAGAGTCTGAAAAAGCATAAAAGGAGACTTCGCTAGGGTACCTTTTTCGACAATAGTCTAGTCGGTTCGAAAAAGGGATAAACTAGCACCGATTAGACGTAAATTCAAAACCATTTTAACGAGTGTGACAAGGACAAGATCACTCAGCTATTTTTCACTTTTAAGGAGTCTGAAAAAAGATTAACTATGGACTCCGTCAGGAATATTTTTCTGGACCATTTTAACGAGTGTGAAAGAATAAGGTCACTCGGCGATCTTTTCAATTTTCGGGAGTCTGAAAAGAGCTTAACTATGGACTCCGTGGGGGTTTCTTTTTCGTAAATTTAGTCCCTCGGGCCCGAAAAAGGAATAAAATTATACCTGAGAGTAATCTTCTAAAGAATGGGAATTCGATAGAGTATACCTTTGTTCGTACAGTTGACCATCCGGACCGAAAAAGGGGTAAACTACCGTCGGACAGACATGACTTCAAATTTCAGTTTAACGAGCATGAAAGGTCACAAGATCGCTCGGCAATCTTTTCATTTTTAGAGGGTCTGAAAAAGGGCTTAAAAGGAGACCCGTTATTTTTTGGGAGTCCTGAGGGTGAAACAAAGAGTGAAAAAGAATCATGCAGATGAGGCCCAAACTCATATTCAGGAAAGACTATACGAACTCTTGAGCCTACAGTGTTTTTAGAAACGGCATGGACACCATAATGCAACTAGGACCTACCTAGGGCATCCATGTTTTGGTAAGCTCTACCACCAAGTTGTGACACTTCTAGAGAAGATATGATAGTTATGTGGAACAACCGGATGGGATCGATCCTATAGCAGAATAAAAAGACAACGAGATGCAAAAGTTGGGGTGGTAACCTAAGCTATATGCTCAAGTTGAAAAAAAAACAATTGTATAGACTGTCAATATTTTCTCGAAACTCAAAAAAAATTGTCCCAATACCTTATCAAATCCCTCCCATATAACTCCTGGATCACTCTAAATAGTTTTTGGTATAAATAAACTGATATGGGGGGCCAAAAAAGTGACAAAAAGAGGCCAAAAAGTCTATAAATAGAAGCTGGCAGCTCATTATCATCGTTGCTGATTTGGAAATTGACTCTGGAGCCAAAAGACCCCCTTTGCCAAGGATAGTGATTCTGGGAGCTACAGTGGATGAAACGAACTTCTTCTTGGACCAAGTAAGTACAAACTCCCTTACCTAGCTATTCAATACTTCAATTTAATTATTTAGTTGGTTTTTTGGGTGGGCGTTGACCTTAAAAAGGTCGGCCCTAGGTACACTTGGGTTGTCTTTGGGCAGGCCGCGTGTACACGCGACTGTCACCTCTACATCCCACGTGTACCTCCCTTTTATGATGAAAAAGAAAACTAAAAGGAAGTACTGGCCCTCCTTTACCTTGTTGTGTTGGCAGGATGTATGTCCAGTGGAGGGAAAGGGAGCATGAGGCAATCAGTGAGTTGGTTGTTGCAGATCCGAATGTTGTGGCCGTGTTAATGCAATGCGGTTTACTCAAATTCTTTCTATGTCCATTTATGTACGCGCAACCAAGGCTACTGAATGCCTTGATTAACTACTAGCATCATGATGCAGAGGCATTTATGCTAGAGGGGAAATCATCGGTACCCACCTCCGAGGATATTTACTTTCTGACTAGCCTCTCAAGGAGAGGGGAACCTGTCAACTTCCAGACTTTTCCTGCAGGGCCAAGCAAGATCTTGAAGTTGATAGCTGAGCACTGTGAGGCTGGGACCGAACGTGCAGGCTCCCAGGTACCCATTAGCAAGATTATGAACTTATTGCTACAGACTATCTTGTTACTGATGGGCGGATTACCGGCTCAGCAGCCGTGCATCAGGCTTCACGCGCACAGATGAATTGTGCCATCCAGTGCATGAATGCACAAATTTTTGATTGGAGTACCACACTGCTTGATTGCATGAAGAGGCAATTGACAGATTGTCGACAATGGACACAGAGGAACTTCAGGTTCGGGACCATCTTGTGTTCGTTCTTTTTTGAGAGAGTTATGAGTTTCAGTCCTCGGGTTGTAGTACAAGGACATCAGACCTCTTTCCCTGCAGTGTGTAGATCGGTAGTGTTACTGCCGCGACAGGGTGGTGGAAGGACCGTTGAGTCCTTCGACAATGATTTCTTTGCTTGGTTGTCAGGACAGATCCCTGTTATCGAGAACTACCCATATGCAGGGATAGATTTCTCTAGAGATCCTGAGATACCCGTGCCTCCTAGTGAGGAGCGAGGGGAGATGGGTAAGTCTCCACCTTTGTAGTTGTTTTTGTTTGCATATGTAATTTTTATGTCTTTTTGTTATATATATCATTTTTTTTGTATGCTAGAGTATTTTATGGGTAAACGTTTGTTGCATGCAGATGTGGGACCCGTGCGACCTGTCGACTATGCACGGAACAGGCGTCGTCCTCGGCCAGAAGCCGCGGCTGCCGCCGCTGGGGGAGCAGCAGTAGCAGGGAACCTCCCAGCTGGAGAGGCCGAGAGGGTCCTTAGACGAGTTGAGCGGAACTTCACTTCACTCACTCACACAGTCCCGATGGTAGAGATAGAGGACCCGTCGCCATCCATGCAGCCTCATGTTGTTGGGGCACGTCGGACATGGGTCTGATTGTTTAGGCATTTAGCCTGTGTTGTAGATGATTATAACAGGGCCCATAGGCCCTGAACAGACTTAGACTCTTTGATGTGCCATGAGCACCTACTTGTGTATATTTTTTGAGGGCATAAGCCCGGTGACTCGTTACTATTCCCATTTTTTAGGCGCTTGCGTCCATCTATGTACTCTGAGTATTTTGTGATGTTTATATATGGTTTTTATCTTTTTGTGTCTTATGGATTCTATGTGCAAAAATGTATTTACATGTTTATGTCCATGTTCTTTTTATATGTGGGCAAGATGCCTATCTAAAATTTGATTAGCTAGAGTATCTGTAATTTGGTTTAATCTCCTAGGAACATGAAAATATGTAATATAATCAAATTTTCATTCTAAGAGATGTACCCTAAGGAATCATCGGTGTAAAGTTGGATCATGAACCTGATACACTCTGTTTAACTAAGACACAACTAGTTGAGAATTAAGATAGACCCGGAAATAAGAGATACATAATGACAAAGCGTCACGAAGCAACTCAATAACTGCACTATACTCGGCAACATTATTTGTGCTTTCACCTAAGCATATACCTTCTTAAGATAATAATTGGCCTTGAGGTGTAA
>SNQJ01S0098379.1:90410-104327 GCA_010110895.2 Picea sitchensis | reverse complement strand
CTTGTAAATGTATATTGTAATTTCATTGTAAATCTGGACCGTTCATTATAAGGTCATAGATCTAACGGTAGAAATTGTGTTAGGGTTTTTTGCCCTAGAAGGCAACCCTCTGTTATGAGGGAAATGTATTGCGACTATGCATTATGGTGAATATTGTATTCTGAGAGAAGAGACTGTGAGAGATAGAAGAGGAAGTTACAATGGGTTTGTTGTAGGTTGTATCCCTTCATATGTTGGATAATAATAAAGAGAAGGACCTGGCAATTTCTCTGGTGGATGTAGCCCACTCTGGGTTAACCACGTAAATCTGTGTCTCTATTGTATTGTGTATCTTCTGTGTTTCGTTTCCACATTTGTTTTATTTTATTGCTCCACGGTCTTGTTTTTCTAACAAATGGTGCCTACTAGACTAGTTATTCTCTACTTGTTGTTGCCATTAATGGGGTTGTATTGGACACTTTCTGAGCTACTAAAAATCTAATAAAAACACATATATTATTTTGTGCTTGTGGTAATTGTGCACTATTAAACCATTTCAAAGCTGGTTGAGAAATAAGTCCAACGTGTTGTACCATCCATTGGTAGCTAAATCCTTATTATTGTTATCGTTGTGAGAAGTGGAAATAACGTCTTCACAAGTTCAACGCTCATTGCCAGATCTAATTTGAGAGATGATAACTCTTTCTTGCAACTATGTACAATGTTGACTTGGTGAAAAATTTGATGATTTCCATGTCCATGCCCACATCGATAAATCCAGATACAAATCCAAGAATACATGCAATGCTCTAATCAATGTAGACTGTAACTCATCCCATAAGAAATCTGTCTAACATGATCTTCCAAAGACAACTCGCCTTCTCAAGCTTGCTTTTCTATTCCTATGTCTCTCTACCTTGACCTCATCTACCTTTTTTGTTCTATCGATTGACCAAATTCATTGTCTTTCTTTATCCTTTATACTTAGTTCACCATCTATTTTGCTTCCAAACCATTTTAATTCTTCTAATTTTACCACAACTTGGTTGAAACAACCTTTAATGCTTAAGACGAATTCCTAACAAGGAGAGATTATGTAGAGTTTATAACTAGTGAACTAGTTTACTATATATAAAATAATTGGTTATCCAAAAATAAAGTCATCATTCTTGAATATTAAAAAGGTCTTATATGGCCTTTAAGCCATTTCAGATGAATATTATATAGAGTCTTATTTAAATTTGTGTTGAGACTTTTCATGATGAAGAGTTTTATAAATACATAATTTTTTTTGAATTTATATATTTCATTAATTTTTATTAATGAGTAAGTTGGGGACTCTTCCAAATTTTTTAAAGCATAATTATAAATGTTTACAAAATATATAAACCAACTCTTTAAACCATTTTAGGAATATTACGTAGTCTGATTTAAATTAAAGTTGAAATTAAAGTTGAGACTTTTCATGATGGAAAATTTTATTAATACATAATTCTTTTTAAATTTATAGATTTTATTAATTCTTATTAATTAGTGAGTTGGTAGCACTTTCAAGGTTTTTAAGCAAAATTATAGATGTTTAAAGAATATATAAAACCAATTCTTTAAACCATTTTAAGAATATTATATAGAATCTGATTTAAATTGAAGTTGAGATTTTTTATAATCAAGAATTTTATAAATACATAATTATTTTTGAATTTATAGACTTTATTGATTCTTGTTAATTAGTAATTTGGTGGCACTTCCAATGTTTTTAAGTAAAATTATAAATGTTTAGAAAATATTTAAAACCATTTTACTTTAATATTATTTTTTGAATCAAAAACCAACTTACATACATATAATATTATCATATTACTCAATGTTTTGATAATAATGATGCAAAATATGCAAAATTTAAGATAAATATCAATTATCTTTCAATCTTCAAGCTTTACACAATTATAATATGATTTAAGGTGAAATTTTAAAAACTTCTTCATAATTGAAAACAAACTTTCAAAGAAAATAAAATACACATTCAAAAATACCATTGAGCATTGAGCAGTGGATATTAATCCAATGCCTCAACTTTGTTGTATATGCTATAAGGGTTCATGAATTTTTATGATCTTAATACTATTAAAATATTATAATTTACAAATTCCATAAAAATGAATGATTTAAAAATTCAAATGTTTAAGCCAATAATTTAATATTCATTATGTTGTTAGTAATATAATCTACAAATTCCAAAAAAAAAACTAAAATTTTGAAAATTCAATAGACATGATGTAGCATAGTAACAGTGTACTTTTACTCTATTGTTTGTATAGCTTGGTTCCTTTCCCATTTCTTGATGCTAGTAGCTTAATATAATATATAGCTTGGTTTCTTTCCCATTTCTTGATGGGAGTATCTTAATATAATATACATAAGAATTAAGAATTTGTAAATACCATATAAAGTAAGAGTCATTCACGATCATTCCTTGTGCAATAAAGTTGGGAATAAAGATATTAAAGATAAATGTGTTTGGGAAAAAGTGGAGATTTACAATCTGAAAACACCATTTTTTGTGTAATTAAAATTGATTTACTAGACAAATTCGTGGTGATGCGAAATAAATGATGTAACTCTAACAACATTGTGGTGATACTAAACAAAGAACAAACTACATGTTTAACTCATTTCTTGTGCTACAACATGGAAGGAACTAAAGCCTTTCAAGGAATTTCACATACCTTTAACCATATATCCAATTTGAGACCAAAAGCCATATAAAAAAAGCATAAACATGCTAGAAGAAATATGAAAGACCAACATTTAACAGATATAATATATGGATACTAACAAAAACTCTCAGAAAGAAAATTCATAGTCTGTCATGACAATATAAACTCAAAATTCAAAAGAATGGTGTTAATCGCTTAAACCACTGGAAGAATGCACAGACGAGCCTTTTTGGATTACAACCATCAGCTAATCTCAGATCCCAATAATAATAGGATCTACTTGTGACTCCAACTATAACATTTAAAGAATGAAGCATCTTTATCAATACTATGCTTAAGAATATAGATGAGTAGAAGCAACAAATGCTCTAAAAGGCTTATTCAACTTCAAAATTGCTCTACAAAAGAAGTTTTGTCATGCAGAATGATGGGTTCATGTCTTGTGCCTCATGCTCCTTTGATATACAATTTCATTCCACTCATGGCCCTGAAACATAACAAAGAGTGACAAAATCCAACACTTGCCTTGAAGTCTTGAAAATCTCCAGTACATGCATTTGATCTCCAACACACAAAAATTGCATTCCATCCCATCAACCAGGGTAGCAACCATTTGAATCAAGCACAATAATTATAATAGTTTATGAATTGTGCCAAAGTGATAAATTGATATTAGCTTGAGAGGGAAGAAAGAAAAGCATGGTCTTTTCTATTAAGGAAAAGCATGATCTTTTGTATTAAAAAAAGAGAGGAAAAGCATGGTCAATTATGTGTAATCATTTGACAAGCATTAACATATTTGGGAAAAAAATGAAGGACAAATCATAAATGTAATTTAGCCAAAAGTAACTGGTTCAAAGATGTACCCCAAAGCTAAAAAATAATCACATTTTAAACTCGACCAACGAATGGCTCAAAATGCTAGACACATGGTGTTAGCATGAATGCCATAACAATTATAATTTTGTGTTGGAGCAGTTCAACATTTCAACTGTATAGATAACCATCTTCATCGGAATTTTGTATAATAAAAGTATTTGTGGTGTTAGTTAAATAATGGAGAAATTCTAGAAATAATTATTATTAGGTTTGGTTATGCATTATTAGATTTTGTTTTGGTTATGTATTATTAGACTTTGTTATTTTCTAGTTAGGATTGATTGCCTTAATTATTCTTCAAATCCTATTTTTTTTTAGAAATATGTTCAAACTGTTAAACTGCTTTGTATTTATGTCAAAACTGTTAAACTGTATTATATTCCTATAAATGTATTTGTATTTGGATGTTGATGAATGTGAAGTGAGGTTGTGGGTAGTCTCTAGTGTGAGCAGTGTCTCACCTGTGAGCTGCATCTCACCTTTCCAATACTTTGTCTTTGATTTTGTATCATATCTTGGAGAAGGGTGGCCAATTGTTTGTGCTGCGTGTGAGACAAGAAGTCATTGATTTAGTACGTTGTGTACGACCTGCAATGTGAGGACGTAGGCTCCTGAATTCTTGTAAGAGGAACCTACAATATATTGTTGTGTAATCGGTGTCATGCAATCATTGCGTGCTAAGGATAAAGTCGATTGCTTGATGTTCGAGCCAATCGTGGTCTAAAGGAGGTTGCTCCATTGCTTTGCAACCTGGTACAACCATGAATTGTGCGGATCTGCGCACATATTCACAGTGGGAGAGTTTGTTGTGTGGAGCAGTGAAGGACGTTGGACGAAGTCGTTGTTGTTGTGCTAAGAGCCCACTTTGAGTTAAGAGTCGAGAAATTTCTTCTAATTGTTGTTGTGTTTAGCTTAGATGTCGGTGCCATATTTTGTGCTTCTGTTGGTGAAGTACTTTTAACTGTTGGTGCTTTGGCATAAGGTAATATGTATAAATGTTATTTTTTTGGCAAGGCTACATAACATTCAATTTTTCTATCTTCTCTTGTGCTTAAAATCATAGTTTTCTTCGTTGTTTTTCAAATACAATAAAACAAAACAAGAATCGTAATCTTCTTCGTTGTTTTTCGAATACAAGAAAATAAGAAAAACATTTCATGGCTTTTTATCTCTTTAAATAAATGTTTAAAAGAAAAAATCCTAACTACTTGTGGTTTCATCAATATTGGGTGTTGGAACATGTGGTTCCATCATAAATCTCACCTTGTTCATTGAGTGGGTCGACCAAATCTTTGGGTTGAAGATCCATTAAATTGATGGTTAACCATGTCCACTTAGGATCCCAGATCCATGTTTTATGGACATGTGCAATTGACTCTACTCAAGATTGTTGGCTTGGTCCATGATCAAAACTATTGATAGATGATCCTTTGATCGGTCTATAAGATCATCGAGAGATCTATTTCTCTCTCAACTCATGGAGCAGGCTCATGTTTTAGTGCTATAGTATCTATAGACACCACCTCTGATCGCAGACCTGTTCTTCTCTATGTTTAATCCCTGTCCCAACATGGTATATCCATTGATCTCTACACTGGTTAAGCTCAGTTCATCTATGGGTTTAAATTATTCCCTAGATCTATCGTCTTGTATAAAAGATGAATGGACCAATTGAGTCTTAACTCGACTAATAAAGGGTTCGATCGACTCATCTACTTGACCAACTATGGCTTGACCAGAGTGGTGTTGTTTGAGTATTCAAGCATTAGACTTATGATTTTTTCGACCAAAGTTGAATTCCTTTTTTTCGACTAAAGAATCCATTCGACTTGACCAACCATCTGGAAGTGTAACTCAACACGACCCGAGTGCCTTTCTGTCTCATTTTTCATTGATTAAGTCTCGACTCGACCTAGATCCATCAATTGGTGTGTATTTGACTGGTGGTTGTGATCGACTCGACCAAACCCTCGCAGATTCAAATTCCTTAGCTCGACCCGACTCCCTTGCTTGTCAACTAGATGAGGGGGGGTTCGACCAACCAACAACCCAACTTGATGGAGCCACATTGACTTGGAAACTCAGCTTGCTCAAATCAATTGGATGAATGCGCAGGTACCTTAGAATTGTTTTGGATTTGAGGTCGAATTCAACATTGATCGACTGGTACTTGCGAACTTGCTAACTAGTATACATGTAGTGCATGCTCAACCACTGCCTTGGGTCGAATGGTGAAGATAAACTTCCTACTTGTGGTCAACTTCCTCACAGACTTGGTACCTTGGATCTTTCTTGTTATTTGATGATGGGCATGCTAGATGAAGATGAAGCTCTAATGCTTCAGAAATTGCAAGAGATTCATGAGGAGAAGGCCATTTCCGTGGAAGAATCTCACAACCAACTTCGTGCAGAAGTCATTGCCTTGAAAAATGTTGTTGCACGGTGACAAACTAAGAATCAATGATTAAAAAATGAAATAAAGACAACCCATACCCAATTGGAAGATGAGGTGGACCTCTTTCAAACCATCCTTCTACAATAGTTTGATGAGAAATATAAGAAATTTTTTTACCCAAAACAAACAATGGAAACCATCTTTCAAGACCAAGTGGATGATTTTTGCAATAAAACCGATCTTGTAGATGATCTCGTGAAGGAGGTGAAATCCCTTTCTCATGAATTTTTTTCCTTGAAGACAAAAAATACAGAACTGAAAAATCAGTTAAAGACTGCAAAAAACGTGTTCCAGACTGTTGTGACTCAGCACTCCAGGAGGGTTAATTCCACATTGGGGAACACTATGGAAATATTTTTCCATACTATTGCAAATGAATTTAAGGACAAGTCTGACCTTCTTGAATACTTGGAGGAAGAAGTGAAATCCCTTCCTCATATAGGACTGAGCACAAAAGTCAACCAACTGACAAAAACAAATGCCCAGCTGACTCGTGAGGTTTCCCATTTGCAGGCCTCCGTTGTTGAGCTTCATGAAGAAGTTGGTCCTCTTCAAGTAGATAAAAATCAATTGTTTGACAAATATCAGGCATTGAAGAAAGATTATGATTTCATATTGTTGTAGTTGATTAAGAAGGATGAGACTCTTCAGGGCTTGCAGGACTACAAACAAAACCTTAAAGAACAACTTCATCAATTATAGATTGTTGAAAAGAATGTTGAGAAGACTGCTGAAAAGAATATTGTTTCTCTTGAGCTACCAAGCTAACCTATTTCTTCTTCCACCATTGCTACTAGTCCAGTTGTTTGTGAGAAGAATGTTGATTCTATTGAGCTGTCAGGGCCACTCCTTTCTTCTCCACCCTCTGATGCTCGTTGTAAGCCAGATGTTGTTGATTTATGCATTAAGACTAATGATTTCATTGTTTCTCCTAGTTTTGGAAAACACACTACCAGTATAGGGTCCCGACTGCTAAGCAAGATGGAATATAGCGGAGGACTTGGGAAGAATAGACGGGGCATCATTGTTCCTATTATGCTGAGGTGAAGTCATGAAGAACGAGTCTTAGATATGATGTTATTATTTCCTCCTTGCTTACACCTGCCCTTGTTGCAACCACGTAAGTTTTATTTGTTAAAGGTGGAGTTCAGACTGATTTGTCAGATGAGCAATCTATTGTTGAACCAATTAATGAGATGGATATTCCTAACATGCTAGATTCTAAGAATTTTGTTGTTGCTGATATACTGGGTTGTTATACTCTTGAGAGTACACCAAAACTTGAGCCATATTCTCTTGATTATCCAACACATAACTATGTGTCTTATTGTCATTCTCACCAACGAAATCAAAGGAATGGCAATTATGCTTTCTAATATTTACAAAAGAGACATGAAAGACATAACCATGAACCTTTATCGACTACCAAGATAGATTGTGGTTGGATTGATGAGTGGTCATGGGCGCATCTAACTAGATGTTTGAGGAGTTCATACCATTGTGTTTCGTTGGTTGTACATTTATATAATGCTTCTCTTCATCATTGATTGCTTTGCAGTGGCCGACCACAAGATCGACCTGACTTGACAGTTGATTGGAGTTCGACTGGGACATTGGTCAACTAAGACTCAACCTGAATTGACAGTGGACTGGAATTTTTTCTCTTACGTATTCGTTGACTGAGTTTTCACTAGTTATTTCATGTTGATTGCTATGTCGATGAAGATTTATTGTCGATACAAAGACTGTACTTCTTCTTACAAAGACTGTAATAAGTAAAAGTTATACTTATGCTTATTGTAACTCATACATAGACTATTTTGATACAAAGACTGTCTAGATTGGCAGAGATTGTTAGATTGACAGAGACTGATTACATTGATGCATTTCTTGTCCAGTCAACTCATCGACTAGATGGTGCTATCTTGTTGTCTAGTTGACTGACCAACTAGGACCGTGTTTGGACAATGGATTTTATAACCAGTTTGTAATGGATTACTGCCCTTTGGCCTTGATCTGTGTTGATGGTGATTAGACTTCCTCAAGAGTGTTGTTGTACTGTCTTGTGATCAGCTTTTACAATCAAAACAAATTCAAGGGGGAGAGCTATGGAGTTTGTTTTCCTCCAATATGAGTTTACGGGGGGCTGTTGGAACATGTGGTTCCATCATAATTAAACTCACCTTGTCGATTGAGTGGGTTGACCAAGTCTTTGGGTCGATGACCAACTAAATTGATGTTTGACCATGTCCACTTAGGATCCCAGATCTGCATTTTATGGATAGGTGCAACTAACTCTACCTGAGATTGTTGGTTTGGTCCATGATCGAAACCTATTTATAGATGATCCTCTGATCGGTATATAAGATCATCGTGAGATCTATTTCATTATCATGGAACATGCTCGTTCTTCAATGCTACAATGTCTATAAATACCACCTTTGATCTTGGATCTGTTCTTCTCTGTGTTTAATCCATGTCCAACAATGGGTACCAACTATTTATTGGACATTAAAAGGTGGACCCTTTTACATTAAATAATTATCCACTACTATTTAATGGCCACATACAAAAATTNAGGGAAGAAAGAAAAGCATGGTCTTTTCTATTAAGGAAAAGCATGATCTTTTGTATTAAAAAAAGAGAGGAAAAGCATGGTCAATTATGTGTAATCATTTGACAAGCATTAGCAGATTTGGGAAAAAAATGAAGGACAAATCATAAATGTAATTTATCCAAAAGTAACTGGTTCAAAGATGTACCCCAAAGCTAAAAAAATAATAACATTTTAAACTCGGCCAACGAATGGCTCAAAATGCTAGGCACATGGTGTTAGCATGAATGCCATAACAATGATAATTTTGTGTTGGAGCAGTTCAACATTTCAACTGTATAGATCATCATCTTCATCGGAATTTTGTGTAATAAAAGTATTTGTGGTGTTAGCTAAATAATGGAGAAATTCTAGAAATAATTATTATTAGGTTTGGTTATGCATTATTAGAATTTGTTTTGGTTATGTATTATTAGACTTTGTTATTGTCTAGTTAGAATTGATTGTTATCTTTTTTTTTTTTNTAGGAATCTGTTCAAACTGTTTTGTATTTCTGTTCAAACTGTTGAACTATATTGTATTCCTATAAATGTATTTGAATGTTGGTTTGATGAATGTGAAGTGAAATTGTGAGTAGTCTCTAATGTGAGCAGTGTCTCACCTGTGAGTTGCATCTCACCTTTCCAATACTTTGTCTTTGATTTTTTTTCTTGGTATCAGATCTTGGAGAAGGGTGGCCAATTGTTTGTGCTGCGTGTGAGACAAGAAGTCACTGATTTAGTATGTTGTGTGCGACCTGCAATGTGAGGATGTAGGCTCCTAAATTGTTGTAAGAGGAGCCTACAATATATTGTTGTGTAATCGGTGTTATGCAATCATTGCGCACTAAGGATAAAGTCGATTGCTTGATGTTGGAGCCAGTCGTTGTCTAAAGGAGGTTGCTCCATTGCTTCGCAACCTGGTACGACCATGAATTGTGTGGATCCACGCACAGATTCACAGTGGGGGAGTTTGTTGTGTGGAGCAGTGAAGGACGTTGGACGAAGTCATTGTTGTTGTGCTAAGAGCCCACTTTGAGTTAAGAGCCGAGAAACTTCTTCTCATTGTTGTTATGTTTAGCTTAGATGTCGCTGCCATATTTTGTGCTTCTGTTGGTGAAGTACTTTTTAGCGTTGGTGCTTTGGCATAAGGTAATATGTATAAATGTTTTTTGTTTTTGGGAAGACTGCATAACATTCAATTTTTCTATCTTCTCTCCTATGTAAAATCATATTCTTGCTCGTTGTTTTGTTTTCAATACAACAAAACAAGAAAAACATTTCATGGCTTTTTATCTCTTTAAATAAATTTTCAAAAGAAAAAACTCTAATTACTTGTGGTTTCATCAATAATGAGTGTTGGAACATGTTGTTCCATCATAAACCTCATCTTATTGGTTGAATAGATCGACCATGAGTTGAAGACCGATTAAATTTCTACTAAGATTGTTGGTGACCAAAACCTATTGATAGACGATCCTTTAATCGGTCTATAAGATCATCGAGAGATCTATTTCTCTCTCATGGAGTGGGCTCGTGCTTTAGTGTCTATAGACACCACCTCTGATCTCAGACCTGTTATTCTCTATGTTTAATCCCTGTCCCAACATGGTATATCCATTGATCTCTACACTGGTTAAGCTCAGTTCATCTATGGGTTTAAATTATTCCCTAGATATGTCGTCTTGTATAAAAGATGAATGGACCAATTGAGTCTCAACTCGACTAATAAAGGGTTCAATCGACTCATCTACTTGACCAACTATGGCTCGACCAGACTGGTGTTGTTTGAGTATTCAAGCATTAGACTTATGATTTTTTCGACCAAAGTTGAATTCTTTTTTTTTTTTGACTAAAGAATCCATTCGACTTAACCAACCATATGGAAGTGTAACTCGATGAGACTTGAGTGCCTTTTTGTCTCATTATTCATCAATTAAGTCTCGACTCGACCTAGATCCATCAACTGGTGTGTATTTGACTGGTGGTTGTGATCAACTCGACCAAACCCTCACAGATTCAAATTCCTTGGCTCGACCCGACTCCCTTGCTTGTCAACTAGATGAGGGGGGGTTCGACCAACCAACAACCCAACTTGATGGAGCCACACTGACTTGGAAACTCATCTTGCTCAAATTAATTCGATGAATGCGCAGGTACCTTAGCATTGTTTTGGACTTGAGGTCGAATTCAACATTGATCAACTGGTACTTGCAAACTTGCTAACTAGTATACATGTAGTGCATGCTCAACCACTGCCTTGGGTCGGATGGTGAAGATAAACTTCCTACTTGTGGTCAACTTCCTCGCAAACTTGGTACCTTGGATCTTTCCTGTTATTTGATGATGGGCATGCTAGATGAAGATGAAGCTCTAATGCTTCAGAAATTGCAAGAGATTCATGAGGAGAAGGCCATTTCCTTGGAAGAATCTCACAACCAACTTCGTGCAGAAGTCATTGCCTTGAAAAATGTTGTTGCACGGTGACACACTGAGAATCAATGATTAAAAAATGAACTAAAGATAACCCATACCCAATTGGAAGATGAGGTGGACCTCTTTCAAACCATCCTTCTACAATAGTTTGATGAGAAATATAGGAAAATTTTTTACCCAAAACAAACAATGGAAACCATCTTTCAAGACCTAGTGGATGATTTTTGCAATAAAACCAATCTTGTCGATGATCTCGTGAAGGAGGTGAAATCCCTTTCTCATGAAATTTTTTCCTTGAAGAAAAAAAATATAGAACTGAAAAATTAGTTAAAGCCTACAAAAAACGTGTTCTAGACTGTTGTGATTGTACTATTGAAAATGAATTTAAGGACAAGTCTGACCTTCTTGAATACTTGGAGGAAGAAGTGAAATCCCTTCCTCATATAGGACTGAGCACAAAAGTCAACCAACTTACAAAAACAAATGCCCAACTGACTCGTGAGGTTTCCCATTTGCAGGCCTCCATTGTTGAGCTTCATGAAGAAGTTGGTCCTCTTCAAGTAGATAAAAATCAATTGTTTGACAAATATCAGGCATTGAAAAAAGATTATGATTCCATATTGTTGTAGTTGATTAAGAAGGATGACACTCTTCAGGGCTTGCAGGACTACAAACAAAACCTTAAAGAACAACTTCATCAATTGTAGATTGTTGAAAAGAATGTTGAGAAGACTGTTGAAAAGAATATTGTTTCTCTTGAGCTACCAAGCTAACCTATTTCTTCTTCCACCATTGCTACTAGTCCAGTTGTTTGTGAGAAGAATGTTGATTCTATTGAGTTGTCAGGGTCACTCCTTTCTTCTCCACCCTCTGATGCTCGTTGTAAGCCAGATGTTTTTGATTTATGCATTAAGATTAATGATTTCATTGTTTCTCCTAGTTTTGGAAAACACACTACTGGTATAGGGTCCCGACTGCTCAACAAGATGGAATATAGCGAAGGACTTGGGAAGAATAGACGGGGCATCATTGTTCCTATTATGCTGAGATGAAGTCATGAAGAATGAGTCTTAGATATGATGCTATTATTTCCTCCATTCTTACACCTGCCCTTGCTGCAACCACGTAAGTTTTATTTATTAAAGGTGCAGTTCAGGCTGATTTGTCAAACGAGCAATCTACTGTTGAACCAGTTAATGAGATGGATATTCCTAACATGCTAGATTCTAATAATTTTGTTGTTGTTGATATACTGGGTTGTTATACTCTTGAGAGTACACCAAAACTTGAGTTGTATTCTCTTTATTATCCAACACATAACTATGTGCCTTATCGTCATTCTCGCCATCGAAATCAAAGGAATGACAATTATGCTTTCTAATATTTACAAAAGAGACGTGAAAGACATAACCATGAACCTTTGTCGACTACCAAGATAGATTGTGGTTGGATTGATGAGTGGTCATGGGCACATCTAACTAGATGTTTGAGGAGTTCATACCATTGTGTTTCGTTGGCTCTACATTTATATAATGCTCCTCTTCATCATTGATTGCTTTGCAGTGGCCGACCACAAGATCGACTTGACTTGACAGTTGATTGGAGTTCGACTGGGATATTGGTCAACTAAGACTCAACCTGAATTGACAGTGGACTGGAATTTTTTCTATTACATATTTGTTGACTGAGTTTTGACTAGTTATTTCCTGTTGATTGCTATGTCGATGAAGATTTATTGTGGATACAAAGACTGTACTTCTTCTTACAAAGACTGTAATAAGTAAAAGTTATACTTATGCTTATTGTAACTCATACATAGACTATTTTGATACAAAGACTGTCTAGATTGGCAGAGATCATTAGATTGACAGAGACTGATTACATTGATGCATTTCTTGTCCAGTCAACTCATCGACTAGATGGTGCTATCTTGTTGTCTAGTTGACTGATCGACTAGGACCATGTTTGGACAACGGATTTTATAACCAGTTTGCAATGGATTACTGCCCTTTGGCCTTGATCTATGTTGATGGTGATTAGAATTCCTCAAGAGTGTTGTTGTAATGTCTTGTGATCAGCTTTTACAGTCAAAACAAATTCAAAGGGGAGAGCTATGGAGTTTGTTTTCCTCCAATATGAGTTTACGGGGGGTGTTGGAACATGTGGTTCCATCATAATTAAACTCACCTTGTCGATTGAGTGGGTTGACCAAGTCTTTGGGTCGATGACCAACTAAATTGATGTTTGACCATGTCCACTTAGAATCCCAGATCTGCATTTTATGGATAGGTGCAACTAACTCTACCTGAGATTGTTGGTTTGGTCCATGATCGAAACGTATTTATAGATGATCCTTTGATCGGTATATAAGATCATCATGAGATCTATTTTGTTATCATGGAACATGCTCGTTCTTCAATGCTACGATGTCTATAAACACCACCTTTAATATTGGATCTGTTCTTCTCTGTGTTTAATCCATGTCCAACAATGGGTACCAACTATTTATTGGACATTAAAAGGTGGACCCTTTTACATTAAATAATTATCCACTACTATTTAATGGCCACATACAAAAATTGACTATCTCATAGGTATCCTAAAGTAGGAAGGTTAGGGTAGGACCCTAACATCAATTGAGGATGCCATGAACAAATTACTCGAGTCTATTGACAGTTCTCCAAACAAATTGATTTCGTCAACTATTTCAAATATCAGTGGGAGCTATAACTAAGTGATTAAATATGTCACAATGATTGTTCATTATAATTGTTGGTGATTTCGTTGTTGTTATTGCTTACGTTGATATGTTATATGAAATTTTGCAAGTATGTGAGTCAAAACATGTAGGACCTTCCA
>SNQJ01S0098379.1:68330-81824 GCA_010110895.2 Picea sitchensis | reverse complement strand
GTGTTAAATATAATGTAACCTCAACAGTCTGACTGTACACTGCCAACTGTCCTGGCCAACTGTACTTTCTTTTCTTGATTTGCTTGAGCCTATTTAGCTCAGATATTTCCCTTTGCACAACACTTCTTCATTAACTCTTCTCATTGTACTTTCTCCTTACATTCTCAATATACTGAATACTTTCTCTCTGCTCTATTCTTTCTCTCTTTGATATATTTAGAAGAGCGCCAGGTTTGTTAGGATCGTTGTCTGCTAAAAGTATACCTAACTACTCTGCTTTTGAAAGAAGACCCAGACTTTCAATTTTTAAAAGATAGAGACCAAACTTTTCAGCAATAGGCCTGCCTTTTCTGCTTTGGATAGCAATCTTAGCTGTTCCACCCTTGAGACCAACTTTATTGATGATCGCTTAATATTGTTTTTTGGTCGTAAAACAGCAGATACTGAACCTTGTGAAAAAATCATTAGCTTGTTATCACCAAACCAGAAGTAAAAGAAACAGAAATATTGATTATAAAGAATATACCAAGACCTATTTTGATGGCAACATAAAAAATAATCACCTTCAACAATTCAGCAGCTTGATTTGTACACACAAGTAAAATGTGTACTCGAAAGAATTTACATGTATTCTCTATTGTTTTCCTGTACAGCAATAAAAGTCTCCTGAGCACATAATGTTGCCAGACAGCTGCAGCAAAAACTTGCAGAACACCTTTCTGTTATTCAAAAGAACCAAGTCTACAGTATCTGCAACCTTAATGAGTGAGTTTGTTATGGATAACAATGTCTTTGATACAGACGCAACTTCGGCCATGAGTCCAGCTAATAAGTAATGTCTGGAATGGGATTGGAATTCCATCGTTATATATTTTTAATAAATTTTGGGGTATAGGATTAAGATAACATTAGGGTTTGAAGCCATTACAACAATACACTCATTATAAGTTAAACATCTCACTTGCATGAATATAAACTTGGATGGGAAGGATAACACTCCATAATTTACAAAATTTTAAAAATATTTATAAATCCTTTATAAAAAACTTACTGTAAAATTGGTTGTACCAAAATTTATCACATAGCCTATATGTTGGAAGTATTTTTCTAAAAATTCTTTCAGAAATGTAAATATTGTTATCACTTCTACTTTGATAAGTTTTCTCTTGACTCTTTTTATGACTCTTTTTAAATTCTCTTGACTCTTTTTAAATTCTCCAAGACCATTGAACAACCGTACACTCTTAATGGATCATCGTCAACCTCATCTTCCAGGTTCTTCCTTCCCATCAATCCTTCTCCTATCCACAACGAAATCAAGTCCCGCCGGACATCAACAATTTGAATAGAGGTCGACCTTGGTACTGTGCACTCTTGCGCCATTGTTGATGCTTGTAGGAGAATGCTGTCCAATTTTTTCAGCCATTCGTTCACAGTTGACGCCTTAATATTGCTTTGAGAAATGGAAATTTCTCTCCTATTTAATGCCAGGCGATATTGTTGGATTTGCCTGACAACTGGTTGAATTCTCAATACCAGATCTCGCAGATAAATCAATTTTTTTTTTTGCAGAAGAACGCAATTTTAATGTGGCCAAGAATATGGTGGACTGCCATATCGATGCCCACACCTATAAATCCAGTCACAAAACCAGGATCAGCCATGATACGATTTTCTCAATAACACACAGAGAAGCAGTAATATATGCAACGCCTTTGTAACACAACCAAAACAGGCACAAAGTGATGGGGGATGAGATATTCAAAAGTCTCAATTTGAGAATTTCATTTCTGGCCTCTGGACCTCTATGCTCGTATTTGTTGGGTTAATTTTGACTTTTATTTATTTATTGGGTTAATTATTACTAGCTTTGTGTTTGTGGTTTAACTTCGAATTTCTATATACGAGAGTTGGGTTGGATTTCTATTTTTTGTTTCATTTTAAATCAATCCAGACAATCCAGACTTTTAGAAAATGGATTTCCATAAAATTTAGGGAAAGATCAAAATAAATAAAAACTGATTTTTTAAATAAGTTTTTAATCTATTTTATATTAAGTAAATTAAAAAGGTAGCCATTGTTCAACTAAAACTTAACTCAATATGATTAATGCCTAGATTTTAGTATTTTAGTGTTCAAAGTGGAAAATAAAAATGTCATAATAAATAACATTAATGAAAAAACCATTGGAGAAAACAAACAAACTTGGTAGACTAATCACACATTCCATGGATTCATGGAAAGAGGCAATACATTTATAGTTTAAGAAATCATTCAACTAACTTTATAGAATCTCTAAAAATCAAACACTCTTCATTATTCTCTAACACTCTTCTTTAATGGAGAAATGAGTTCTCTACAACATTAAAACTTCTCGCTTTTCAAAGGTCGCATTTTGTATCTCTATTTCAAAAAGTGGTGTTACCGATAGCACCATTTTTTGAAACGGGATAAAAAATGAGACCTCTGAAAAACAAGAACTCTATGGTAGCACCCTTTTTTTGCAATGGTTAAAATTTGGACCCATTTAGACCAATTACTTTAACAACCTACGTCATTGTGAATAAAGACCTTAAAATTGACACTTGAAATTGTGGTTTTGACAACAACTACATAGATAAACAATTCAAAATTTAAAAATTTAAAAAAAAAAAATTTAAAAATAGTTTTTTAAAAATAAAAAATAAATAAATAAAATTAGCAATTTAAAATAAATAAATAAATAATGTAAAGAAATTAAAAATAAATAAAAATATATATTAAAAAACTAAAAAAATAGATTAAAATATAAAATTTAATAAAAAAATTAAAAAAGAAAAAGAAACACATACATAAAAATAATACAAAAATTTTAAAAATATATTAAAAAAAAACAATTTTTTAAAAATATTTTTAAGTAAAAGTAAGAGATATGGTTTTCACTACAAATATATAAAGCTTTGAAGATTATATAGTTTTTTTCATTTCTTTTTCCTTTGAGTAGTATTAAATAAGATTTCATTTCTTTTTCCTTTGAGTAGTATTAAATAAGATGATATGCAATTGTAAAAATTATATGAAACTGGAAGCTTGTTGAGTTTTGTATTTATTTTCTTTTTACTTTGAGCATTCGCTGAGTAAGATGGGAAATTAAAAAAAATAAAAACTAAATCACTAATTAAAGAGAAACATACATAAGATATAATGAGAGGGAATGCTTAACAAAGATTAAACACCCCTTTCTTCATTAAAAGGTATTTTAAAATTTTCAATAATTTTTTGACACTATATCAATATAAAACTCCATTACAATCTTTTTTAATTTATTTTTAAGAAAACACCTTTCTATTTAACATTTCCATAAATAGATGTCAACTTTTAATCTTACATGCTTGTACTTGTACAAGATTCTTGCTAAGATACCTCACTTTAATGTGCAAGGAGCATTTGATAAAAATTATCCACCGGTAAAATCCTGGATTGGAATATAGAAGGGATCGAGTTTATACTCGTGAATTTGTAAAAAATAATTGTATTTTTTATTAATTATTTTATTGCATGGACAAGTAGGTTTTTTTATGTCGAAGATGGTAGATATGAAGGGAGGGTGGTCAATATTCAGCTTGCTATTTAGCATTGAATGTGGAATATAGATAGTCAAATCTGAAATGTTTTCAAATTTGACAGTTTATGGTTTCTCTGTTACAATGCTGAGTAGTAAGCTGGATATTGTTTTCAGGAAAAATGAGTTTTTGTGAAATATTAGTAATCTTGGAATACTACTTAGTTTTTAGAAACCACCTTAAAAAAAACATGTCAAATCAAATGGATACGGTTTGGAGGACCGCCATCGGAGTGGGCTAATTCGGGAGTAATCTTCCCTCTGTTGTGCCTAGTTTAAACCCACAGAGATCACACATATATGCAACAGAGAATCAAAGAAACATGCACATATGCAAACACACAGTAGACACAGTCTTTACGTGGTAAAACCCTCAGGGTGAGGGAAATATCCACGGGACAGTGGCAGAATCAATCTATTATCAAGAACCGGGAGATTGCAACCACGGATTGTTAACCGCGCAGCCCAGGAGAGGGCTTGAAGCCCCTTCTCCCAATTTGCCTCTCAGTCATATATATTTATACAACCTCTCCTTTAGTTATACAAAACTGATTACATTAATTGTTGTCCCCTTCTTTTGTTGATTAGTTTTAACTAAATCCAACAATAGAATATTGTTTAGGAAATCATGAACCACTTTAACTATAATTGGTTAATTGATTGTCACATTACAACAATCTCCACCTCAATCAATTTACCTGATACCGTGCCATTGTCCATTCATCACCTTCCTCCAAGCTAAAGATAGGTGATACTATTGCTTCCAAAACAAAGCACCCATTTCACTGCTCCACCCGGATTTGTCATGTGACCACTGACAACACCAACTGCACGTGAAATATCTGATCATTTCATCGCAATCATCAATCTTTTTACTAACACACTATACACGAGACATATAACCATTTTCTTCTTCATCACTTGGACACAAACTTGAAGAAAGCTTATAATGGAAAGCCAAAAAAGATTTTACCAGTTTCACATCATTCATACCGAATTTCCAGAGTATCGTTACCATGTACTCAAGTTGTGATAACCCAAAACTTACCATCAATCCCGTCTCTGTGAATTTATATGCTCAAGATTGTTTTGTTGCTCCCAGATACTTCATCTCGAACGTCCAAGCCAACTAAGCCAACCCGTTGATCATAACCATGCTTGTGCTTCCAACAAGCATATCGTCAACTACTTAATTANAGTTTTAACTAAATCCAACAATAGAATATTGTTTAGGAAATCATGAACCACTTTAACTATAATTGGTTAATTGATTGTCACATTACAACAATCTCCACCTCAATCAATTTACCTGATACCGTGCCATTGTCCATTCATCACCTTCCTCCAAGCTAAAGATAGGTGATACTATTGCTTCCAAAACAAAGCACCCATTTCACTGCTCCACCCGGATTTGTCATGTGACCACTGACAACACCAACTGCACGTGAAATATCTGATCATTTCATCGCAATCATCAATCTTTTTACTAACACACTATACACGAGACATATAACCATTTTCTTCTTCATCACTTGGACACAAACTTGAAGAAAGCTTATAATGGAAAGCCAAAAAAGATTTTACCAGTTTCACATCATTCATACCGAATTTCCAGAGTATCGTTACCATGTACTCAAGTTGTGATAACCCAAAACTTACCATCAATCCCGTCTCTGTGAATTTATATGCTCAAGATTGTTTTGTTGCTCCCAGATACTTCATCTCGAACGTCCAAGCCAACTAAGCCAACCCGTTGATCATAACCATGCTTGTGCTTCCAACAAGCATATCGTCAACTACTTAATTATCAAAATAGTGAATACCATAGTTATTCCCACTTCTTGTAAATCTCAACTCACCATAAGGAATCAACATCATGTACCAAATGCCTAGGTACCATTAGGCCATACAATGAATTACTTGAGCTTTGCAAACAACTCTTATGTCGCAGCACCTTAAGTGCTCCACCTCTAACACTGTGTTCGAGACCTTCGCCCAAAAATAGACGAAGCTAGTCCAGTGAGTGTGACACCAACTCACCTCAAAAAAACTTTCAATGGAGTCCTGGCTCCACTTTAACATGAACATCCCCTTGACCAAATCCGGCCAAGTAAACATTCACCGCTCACCTCCAGGCCCATTTATAACGGAGTTACAACTAGCCTTTAAGCAGGCTTCATTACATGTGATTAGATGGACATAAAACCACGGGCAACTAACATGATCCGTAACCCACCCCCTATCACCTAAGTCTACATCTAGACTTAACCGGTTGAAAAAGAGGGGTACGCAAGCCTTACAAGGTCTTACAGCTATATGCCCAATTACATGGAAATTCAAAAAAATTACAACTCTATTAAAATAAATGTTCACATGACAACTACCATTACCGTTGTTGCCATTTACCAGCACCTCTCTCATCCTCAGTTGCACCTTCCCATTTCTTGTCCTTTGGAGATGCCATGCTCGCCTTCCATCGCCACCACTACCAACAACATCGTCGTATCCAACACCATAGGAACCGCTAGCCACTTCTCTGGCACCTGCTTCATACCCGTAGCCAACAGTCTAAGGCCCTGCCATCTATTGGCGGTACCTAACTCTGCCAACTTTGGAATCGCTGCCAAATCACATGGCACATCTGCAAAATTATGAAGACCAAATGCTTAACCATTCGCTGAGAGAATGCGGCCATACCCGTGCCTCTACCTCTCAAATCCACAGCTCCACTCGCAAGCTCTTTGACGACTCCTCACTGCAGCAATTCAACAGGAACAGTGATGCAATAGCACACCAAGATTACAATGCGTCCATCTCATCAACACACTCAGATGAGCATAATAACATCGCTCCTCTAGATCTGGCAAGGCAAACACTTCTCCCACATACCACCTCCCTCGTGAAGTTGCATTTCTTTGTAGCTCGTACCAAGGTCTAACCTACAGATCTGCAATCTACCCACACAAGGCACTTTGTAATCTGCCTTCACAATTGCGGCACCTAGATCAAACTGGAGGATATCATTCTCTGCAAAAGACTCGAAATGCGTAATTTGCCTAGGCTCCTCTCTGTTCTTCGTTGCTCTAAAAAAACAAAAGATTGTCTAGAGCAATCAACACGCAGTCAATACGTGAACATTGATCTTCCATGGCTCTATAGAGGTCTGCAGGATTCTTCTCACGTCGACCTTCTCACGCCTCACCTCAACAATTTCATTTAGCAGACGTCTCCTTCCATGCTGCAACCTCAACATCGTGCTCTCTCTTTGTAGATCGATGCACTTCGTGTTGTCGTCTTACCTCACGCTTCCACCAGAACCACCCTTAGAGCCTCAGACTCTTTCTATCTTCATTGATCTGTAGTCAATTGGTGGCTCAACCTTCAACCCGCTGCCTCCATCTCCTTCTTCACACACACGACTAGACGACCATACACTTTCTCCTGTGTGTGAGGTTCCCTGATGGTCGACGACTTTCTTTTATCTAATCTGAAGGGCTCTTTCTCTCTGATATAGAAACTTAATGCCCAGGAGAAACGCCCAGGTAGCACGCAAACCAAAAAACATAGTGTTATGCCAACACAATCTACGATAATTCTACTACCTCTTCCCAAATGCAACGAGCCATATCTCGCAGCAAAGTTCGGCGGCTCTCTATCCACAGCACTGCCCTCCTATCTCGGCTCTTCTCTCTCCATAGATCGCGGATTTAAATAGTCAAAGAATACCCCTTTACATGCAGTTTTCAGGAAATCTCCATGCACGAGATGGTATTTCTTTCTCCTTTCTCTGCAGCCTCAACGTTATCCCCGCCATGCCCTCGCAGGCACGCCCAACACTGCTCTTTCTACTCTGCTTATAGCACACACAGACAAGCAATATGCCAACCTTAGCTCGTTCAACTGCAAGGGGAGTTGTCCACGTTGGCAACCTATAGCAGCTCCAACAAATAAGCAACGACTCCTCTCTGCAACGTGTATTTTTAACCAGACCATTAACATGGCCTCTGCATCCACGTTTCTTTGTTCACGGGTTCAATATCTCTGTTGCGTCACACCCATCTTCACCTAGGATTTGATCGTGGATCTTTCTGTGCAGTTGGGCTCCTCTCGAGCTTGCCCAGAAGTTTGAAGAAGCCGACTGGATATTCCAGCAGGCCCATGCCAGTACAAAGACTTTTGCCTTACTTGCTTTATAATGCTGCCTCCCCTCAACAATTAAGAGACTGGTGCACAACAAGCCAAGGAGCATATCCACATGTAGCAGAGAGACGCACTGCCCATGTAATGGTTCCATGCGCAATCGGGAGGGATGGATGCTTGATTTCCATATCCATCTGATCCCTCAGACACGCCCCCCTTTTAGTCCTTGCTAAATCTCTTCATGACCCTGCACCTCAATTCACAAGAAAAATATTTCAAGTCGCATTCCCTGAGTGCAGCAATGAAGTTGCAGCTCATGTTGGCCTCCACATCTCCCAAATGGAATAGCATGTACAATGCAAAGACGAGTGATCTGGAGGGGTGCTTCCAGTAAACTTTGTGGCAGCACAGCCTTCCCAGGGCTCTCCTTTTTTCTTCTTGGAGCCCTCCCAT
Organism: Picea sitchensis; assembly: GCA_010110895.2. NCBI lineage: Eukaryota > Viridiplantae > Streptophyta > Pinopsida > Pinales > Pinaceae > Picea > Picea sitchensis. The sequence goes on along the minus strand of SNQJ01S0098379.1, from coordinate 73,630 downwards.
TGGATCATCTTCTTGCAATTATTTTTCGTTTGCATGACATGTTGACTGCAATCCACGATGCAAACAATAAATAGAAAATCGAGAGAAATTGAAAACGCCCGAATGAAAATCGTTTCTCCTTCTTCTACATAATATCCAGTCGTGCACTGCACTCATTGTGCATGGCCATGATTTCACCAAGGATTCTCATGTCTAGATTGATCCATCACACTAAGAATCTCCCTCTTTAAATGATTCACACAAACTTATATGTTTGCTACAAATATCACAATAACGAATCCTTGAACCCGTGACTTTAAGTGGCCTCACACAGGAAGCAAGGAGCAAGGCACAGGAGATCATAACCCAGTCAACGCCAACCTCTTGATCATTGGTTCGAACCCCCCTGCTCCGAACACTCCTCGGGCCCACACTCAGTTCCTCTCATATCTCACGGCCACAACTCCTTTGTGCAGATATGGTGACACGCCTTCTCTTCTGCAAACCACACCGGCTCCACGGTAGCCTCACAAGATCGATACAGAGGATACATCACACGGGCTTCTTCCAAATGGGAGCTACAAACTTGACATGCAACATGTGCTCCTCTCTACTCTCACAAACACTTTGCTCTGATACCACTTGTTGTGCCTAGTTTAAACCCACAGAGATCACACATATATGCAGCATAGAATCAAAGAAACATGCACAGATGCAAACACACAGTAGACACAGTATTTATGTGGTAAAACCCTCAGGGTGAGGGAAACATCCACGGGACAATGGCGGAATCAATCTATTATCAAAAACCAGGAGATTACAACCACAGATTGGTAACCAGGTTGCCCAGGAGAAGGTTTGAAGCTCCTTCTCCCAATTTGCCTCTCAAGCATACATATTTATACAACCTTTCCTTTAATTATACAAAACTGATTACATTAATTGTTGCCCCCTTCTTTTGTTGATTGGTTTTAACTAAATCCAACAATAGAATATTGTTTAGGAAATCATGAACCACTTTAACCACAAATTGGTTAATTGGTTCACATTCCAACACCCTCTTGAGTTACCGGCCAATCCAGAACTCTAATCAATTTTCTGAGCATCTGGGTTGGTTTAAAATGGGGCAAAACCATTGAGTAAAGACTTTTATATGCGTTGAACTTTGATCCATCCAAAACTTAGGCTACCCCTGAAAATATGGTCGGATTCAGACCCATTTTTTTTTTTTTTTTTTGGTGAAAAGCAGATTTGTTTCCTCCTGAGTTAGCTTACTCTGACTATCATCGACTTATTGCCACGACGTTGTCCTTCCACGCATGCTCTCCATTGTCAGATATCATATGGAGGACTGGTCGGCTATGATGATGTGTTCACTTTACGTCGTATGGTAGTGGAGGTGTCCTGTCTTGACCGCCGTGTGGGACTAACAATATCTCTTCCCTGACTCCCAGGTATAGTCCTCATGTCGGAATTTCAAAACGAGCAGTCCATCAAATTTGAGGGTTTTTATCGCTTTATTACACGTTTTTTAAGATTTTCAACAAAGATTGATAATGGTTCTCACAAATTCTAGACCGTATTTGATAGGTAAAATGTTTGTGGCACTGAAATTCGATCTCTCACGCCCACCAACCCCATGTAATTCATGGGATGCATGCCATATATTAAGGATATTTTCCTTACCTAACGTTAACATCGATGATAACAGTACATAACACGTGTATTTGTCTACTAACTTTAACAATGATGATAACAGTACATAACATGTGTATTTTCCTGATGTGTTTGTTTTAAAGCTCTTATATTAAATTTGGGAGTAGGCTTGATGTGTTTGTTTTAAAGCTCTTATATTAAATTTGGGAGTAGGCTAACTCGGGAGCAATCTTCCCTCCCGAGTGTCCTTACTCCAGTAGGTCCTCCAACTTTGGTGGTTCGATGTCCATCCCAAGTCAAATGTCCTCCATCCCTACAGAAAGTAGGGCTTCTAACTTTTTATCCTCTCTGTTGATCTCCCCAATTTATTTCAGTAGGTGGCGATGGGATTGTCATGTGTCCTCCACCCCTACAGAAAGTACGACTTCTAACTTTTTATCCTCTCTGTTGATCTCCCCAATTTATTTCAGTTGGTGGCGATGGGATTGTCATGCAGGATGACAACGACCTGCCTTAATGCAGTGTGCATGCACATTATTTTTTGGATCGTTTCCCCTTGGAAACAACCCTACGAGAGCCCTTACACGTATTTGACGGAGGAGGAGCCTTACGGGGTTTTGAAACCGAGACATAGCTTGGGGGCTGTAGCGCCGGATCAAGAAGTTGAAGAGGAGAGGTTGAAAATTGATGAGTTATGCGCAGATATCTATGTCGATTATATTTATTTTGATATCTATGTCGATTATATTTTGTACAAACCAACTGCAGAGTTTGGCCAATGCTATAAATCCTCAAACTAAAAGTTGAATGAGTGGTTAATATTTTAGGTGGATTCTATTGATTGAATATGGGAAAGTTTAAAGGATAATCAATCACCCATATTGTTTGGCATGCATATGACCTTGAAATGCTCGTTATATGTAGGCAAGGGAAAATATTCTGAGAATGCCGAGAGAAGTGCTCAGGGAAAGGAGGGCATCCACGGACACTCATAATGATATGATTGTAATGTTGCTTAATGACAAAGAAGAAGAAGATGGTGCATCTGTTAATTCCAAGCTCACAGATGAACAGATCCTCGATTTACTAATATCTATTATCAATGTTGGCTACGAAACAGTTTCTACCACAACCATGATGGTTGTTAAGTATCTCCATGACAACCCCGCAGCTTTACTACAACTTAGAGTGAGTTTAATATATTACATATAAATATATCGATATCTCTCAGATCTAAAAATTTTGTTTTGAATATATATATATATATATATATATATATATATAACCTGGACGGGTCTGCTCGCCAGGAAGAACACCTAGCAATTAAGAGGAAAAAAAATACAGGAGAAACTGTCAATTGGGATGACTACAAGTCTATGAAGTTTACTCTGAGTGTACGAAAATCATCATAAACCAAATTTGTTTCAAGTGGGGAGGGGAAGAGGTGGGCTTAATTACCCAAATACAATGAACATATTTATTTCAAGGGTTTTGTTTACTTAAATTTTGAATATTGAACACTTATTGTTAATTCAAGGGTTTTGATACTGAACACGTATATTTTGGCTTCTCAAGAGAGTTCATTCACATGATTGTAGGTGATATATGAAACACTGAGAATCACAACTATTGTAAATGGGGTTTCGAGGAAAACAACTCAAGATATGGAAATGAAAAGTTTCTTAATTCCCAAAGGATGGAGAATTTATGTCTACATGGCAGAAACCAATCAAGATGATTTTCTCTATCCAGACTTCTCCACATTTAACCCATGGCGATGGCAGGTGTGTATGTAATTGGTGCATTTAAATACAAGAGTATAGAGTATGCACACAAGGCTAATGTGTATGGTTGTGTTGAGGAAAAGAGCGACGACTCCCTCATGTATTTCATGGCTTTCAGAGGAGGAAGCAGGCTATGCCCAGGCAAGGAATTGGGTTTAGTTGAGATATCCATGTTTCTCCACTATTTTGTCACTCGCTATAGGTAATCCATGTATTATTATCATATCATAGGGCCCATCTGATAAATCTGGTGACACTCATCTCTTATGTATATAATTTATTGCCATCTGAGGTGACTCTCATATCTTTTGTATATATTTTATTACTAGCAGATGGGAGGAAGTCGGGGGAGATGAAATTTTGAGTTTTCCCAGGGTAGTGACTCCTAAGGGACTTCGCATCAAAGTATCAGAGTATTGAATCAGTGAAAATCACCCAGTGCAGCTGCCATAGGGCTATTTATGTCACATATATTCAATAACTTGTATATCAAGCGCAATATATTTCCTCTCTTCAACCATCAAATACATGTGATTACATAGATCAATTTAGCAAGAGAGTATTCTTCCTTGTAATGAGATTTTTAGTTAGCCATGTTTGATTCATGGTTAAAATACAACGGTCAAGACTATGGGCCTTTCATAATCCCTTTTTAGGCGCTCATCATTAATGCCAATGCCATTGTTGGAATTTGTCCATTAAATTGGAAACTCCCCATCATATTGGAAACTGCAAACTAAATAGAAACCAAATTGAAAACTTCCTATAAAATTTGGACACTGGATATTATTCTACTTCTTCCTCCGTTACTCAATTTAGTTAAGGTTTCCAATTCCATCTTTATCGCCATAAATCATGGTTCTAGTTGGTAATTGTGGTTATAAAAGGCAACTCTTTCCATATGTTTTGGTATTATCATCCTACTTTTAAGTATATAACTATGATTTAAGGGAATTACTTTACAACTGATCCGGATTATCTTCATAATGAAATGAAAGCAGAGTAATTATAATGAAGTATTCATGAAAATTGCCAGAAATAGAGAAATACAACAATACTCGATTTCTATTAATGAAAGAATTGTAAAGAGACTGTAAAAATATAGAGTGCAAGACTCGCTAGAATGGTGGCATCTTTATCTCTGAGAAGAGATGTGACGACTACGCTCATTCGCCAGAAGATCATTACAATGAGGCTCTAAAGTCCTTTTTATGATAAACATAAATGTCAAAACCCTAGACATCCAAGAACCTAATCCTAGGAGATGAAACGCCAAAAGTCATGTGGGCCCCGTTTGGGTAAGTTAGTACGTTAACTTCCTAGGGTTGTAAATTTTGCATACAATCTCCGTTTTAGGCACGTGATAGCCCATTGGAAAGATATTTTCAAGAACTACGCATTATGCCATCAAACTTTGACTTTGTCTACAGTTTGATTGTGGCGAGCAAAAAAAACTCTTTTTAGGGCCCCAAAATAGCCCTGGAAGTACAACAAAATGTGCTGACATGAAAACATACAAAATAATCCAGTTGGATTAGGTGGGAGGCCACCAGTATCCACCTAGAAGATGTGTAGGGATTCAGACAACCCCGAAAGTGTAGAACCCACAATTACAAATAAGTACAGAAGAACGTGTTGCACTAAAAAATGACAAGAGGAGCTTGTTGGAATAGGTGGATGGCCACCAATATCCACCTGGATCAATCCTCCCCCCTTAGGAAGCAATGGTTTCCATTACATTGAGTGCCCAGGTAAGAGGGGAAAGCATTTTCTGAATATGAAGCTTGGTGAGTTGCATGCCTTGTTGGAGAAGTTGTGCTTCTTGGCTTGTGGAAGATTGTCACAAACAGGTTGTTGGAGGGGTTGAATTTGTTCCACCAA
>SNQJ01S0098379.1:55295-68320 GCA_010110895.2 Picea sitchensis | reverse complement strand
AGATTTTCAACAAAGATTGATAATGGTTCTCACAAATTCTAGACCGTATTTGATAGGTAAAATGTTTGTGGCACTGAAATTCGATCTCTCACGCCCACCAACCCCATGTAATTCATGGGATGCATGCCATATATTAAGGATATTTTCCTTACCTAACGTTAACATCGATGATAACAGTACATAACACGTGTATTTGTCTACTAACTTTAACAATGATGATAACAGTACATAACATGTGTATTTTCCTGATGTGTTTGTTTTAAAGCTCTTATATTAAATTTGGGAGTAGGCTTGATGTGTTTGTTTTAAAGCTCTTATATTAAATTTGGGAGTAGGCTAACTCGGGAGCAATCTTCCCTCCCGAGTGTCCTTACTCCAGTAGGTCCTCCAACTTTGGTGGTTCGATGTCCATCCCAAGTCAAATGTCCTCCATCCCTACAGAAAGTAGGGCTTCTAACTTTTTATCCTCTCTGTTGATCTCCCCAATTTATTTCAGTAGGTGGCGATGGGATTGTCATGTGTCCTCCACCCCTACAGAAAGTACGACTTCTAACTTTTTATCCTCTCTGTTGATCTCCCCAATTTATTTCAGTTGGTGGCGATGGGATTGTCATGCAGGATGACAACGACCTGCCTTAATGCAGTGTGCATGCACATTATTTTTTGGATCGTTTCCCCTTGGAAACAACCCTACGAGAGCCCTTACACGTATTTGACGGAGGAGGAGCCTTACGGGGTTTTGAAACCGAGACATAGCTTGGGGGCTGTAGCGCCGGATCAAGAAGTTGAAGAGGAGAGGTTGAAAATTGATGAGTTATGCGCAGATATCTATGTCGATTATATTTATTTTGATATCTATGTCGATTATATTTTGTACAAACCAACTGCAGAGTTTGGCCAATGCTATAAATCCTCAAACTAAAAGTTGAATGAGTGGTTAATATTTTAGGTGGATTCTATTGATTGAATATGGGAAAGTTTAAAGGATAATCAATCACCCATATTGTTTGGCATGCATATGACCTTGAAATGCTCGTTATATGTAGGCAAGGGAAAATATTCTGAGAATGCCGAGAGAAGTGCTCAGGGAAAGGAGGGCATCCACGGACACTCATAATGATATGATTGTAATGTTGCTTAATGACAAAGAAGAAGAAGATGGTGCATCTGTTAATTCCAAGCTCACAGATGAACAGATCCTCGATTTACTAATATCTATTATCAATGTTGGCTACGAAACAGTTTCTACCACAACCATGATGGTTGTTAAGTATCTCCATGACAACCCCGCAGCTTTACTACAACTTAGAGTGAGTTTAATATATTACATATAAATATATCGATATCTCTCAGATCTAAAAATTTTGTTTTGAATATATATATATATATATATATATATATATATAACCTGGACGGGTCTGCTCGCCAGGAAGAACACCTAGCAATTAAGAGGAAAAAAAATACAGGAGAAACTGTCAATTGGGATGACTACAAGTCTATGAAGTTTACTCTGAGTGTACGAAAATCATCATAAACCAAATTTGTTTCAAGTGGGGAGGGGAAGAGGTGGGCTTAATTACCCAAATACAATGAACATATTTATTTCAAGGGTTTTGTTTACTTAAATTTTGAATATTGAACACTTATTGTTAATTCAAGGGTTTTGATACTGAACACGTATATTTTGGCTTCTCAAGAGAGTTCATTCACATGATTGTAGGTGATATATGAAACACTGAGAATCACAACTATTGTAAATGGGGTTTCGAGGAAAACAACTCAAGATATGGAAATGAAAAGTTTCTTAATTCCCAAAGGATGGAGAATTTATGTCTACATGGCAGAAACCAATCAAGATGATTTTCTCTATCCAGACTTCTCCACATTTAACCCATGGCGATGGCAGGTGTGTATGTAATTGGTGCATTTAAATACAAGAGTATAGAGTATGCACACAAGGCTAATGTGTATGGTTGTGTTGAGGAAAAGAGCGACGACTCCCTCATGTATTTCATGGCTTTCAGAGGAGGAAGCAGGCTATGCCCAGGCAAGGAATTGGGTTTAGTTGAGATATCCATGTTTCTCCACTATTTTGTCACTCGCTATAGGTAATCCATGTATTATTATCATATCATAGGGCCCATCTGATAAATCTGGTGACACTCATCTCTTATGTATATAATTTATTGCCATCTGAGGTGACTCTCATATCTTTTGTATATATTTTATTACTAGCAGATGGGAGGAAGTCGGGGGAGATGAAATTTTGAGTTTTCCCAGGGTAGTGACTCCTAAGGGACTTCGCATCAAAGTATCAGAGTATTGAATCAGTGAAAATCACCCAGTGCAGCTGCCATAGGGCTATTTATGTCACATATATTCAATAACTTGTATATCAAGCGCAATATATTTCCTCTCTTCAACCATCAAATACATGTGATTACATAGATCAATTTAGCAAGAGAGTATTCTTCCTTGTAATGAGATTTTTAGTTAGCCATGTTTGATTCATGGTTAAAATACAACGGTCAAGACTATGGGCCTTTCATAATCCCTTTTTAGGCGCTCATCATTAATGCCAATGCCATTGTTGGAATTTGTCCATTAAATTGGAAACTCCCCATCATATTGGAAACTGCAAACTAAATAGAAACCAAATTGAAAACTTCCTATAAAATTTGGACACTGGATATTATTCTACTTCTTCCTCCGTTACTCAATTTAGTTAAGGTTTCCAATTCCATCTTTATCGCCATAAATCATGGTTCTAGTTGGTAATTGTGGTTATAAAAGGCAACTCTTTCCATATGTTTTGGTATTATCATCCTACTTTTAAGTATATAACTATGATTTAAGGGAATTACTTTACAACTGATCCGGATTATCTTCATAATGAAATGAAAGCAGAGTAATTATAATGAAGTATTCATGAAAATTGCCAGAAATAGAGAAATACAACAATACTCGATTTCTATTAATGAAAGAATTGTAAAGAGACTGTAAAAATATAGAGTGCAAGACTCGCTAGAATGGTGGCATCTTTATCTCTGAGAAGAGATGTGACGACTACGCTCATTCGCCAGAAGATCATTACAATGAGGCTCTAAAGTCCTTTTTATGATAAACATAAATGTCAAAACCCTAGACATCCAAGAACCTAATCCTAGGAGATGAAACGCCAAAAGTCATGTGGGCCCCGTTTGGGTAAGTTAGTACGTTAACTTCCTAGGGTTGTAAATTTTGCATACAATCTCCGTTTTAGGCACGTGATAGCCCATTGGAAAGATATTTTCAAGAACTACGCATTATGCCATCAAACTTTGACTTTGTCTACAGTTTGATTGTGGCGAGCAAAAAAAACTCTTTTTAGGGCCCCAAAATAGCCCTGGAAGTACAACAAAATGTGCTGACATGAAAACATACAAAATAATCCAGTTGGATTAGGTGGGAGGCCACCAGTATCCACCTAGAAGATGTGTAGGGATTCAGACAACCCCGAAAGTGTAGAACCCACAATTACAAATAAGTACAGAAGAACGTGTTGCACTAAAAAATGACAAGAGGAGCTTGTTGGAATAGGTGGATGGCCACCAATATCCACCTGGATCAATCCTCCCCCCTTAGGAAGCAATGGTTTCCATTACATTGAGTGCCCAGGTAAGAGGGGAAAGCATTTTCTGAATATGAAGCTTGGTGAGTTGCATGCCTTGTTGGAGAAGTTGTGCTTCTTGGCTTGTGGAAGATTGTCACAAACAGGTTGTTGGAGGGGTTGAATTTGTTCCACCAACCTATTGTCTCTGGATTTGATGGGGCATTGTGTAGGCACCATTGTAGGCGAAGAAACAATATCTTCTTTCTCTTTGACAATCTGTTTTTGTTGGATAGAAGGTGTTGAGGTTGCAGTGGTTGTATTGGTCTTTTGTGCATCCTTTAAACAGACTAAAGAGGATGAATTTTGCAATATGAGAGATTACCTTGCCGCATTGTTTTGGTGGAGCAGTAGTCGGAACTACCTCTGGTATCCTATAGAACTAACCTCCCAGAGTAAACAAGGTCTAGAATCATAGACAACGTGATGTTTCCACATATATGGTTGGCCCAAAACAACATCATAGACATTAAAAGGGGCAACATCACACACTACCTCATCCTTGAAGGGATGGATTCCATAGGACATACAACACTGCTCGCTGACGTGAAGATCTCGTCCTTGGTGAAGCCACCCGATGTTGTATGGCTACGGGTGTGGTGTTGTCAACAACCCCAACTGTTTGATGACCTTATCTGAGATGAGTTTATTATGGTTGTTATTATCAATAATAAAATGCAATGGGGTCCCCTTCACCCACATTTGTGAATGGAAGAGGCACTCCCCCTCTTCGGGATCTACTAGTTCTTCTAGCTAAATTATTGTGGTCGCGATAGTAGCATTGGGGTCTGCATCGATGATCTGCCTAATTTCAATATTTTCTAGATCAGATTTTGAATCAGGGTTCGTCTCTGTGTCTTTGACCTCAACCACCAATGACTGTTTCGAGCGACATTCATCAGTGTTGTGCAAGGGGATTTTGTGGAAATCACACCACTTCCTAGTGTCATTCTTCGTCTTTACCTTACCCTTCTTGTCATGTGTCTTAGACTGGTTGTCTAGAGACTGTTGGTTAGGGTCGTCTTTATTGTGCTTTGGTTGTTGCAGATTTGCAAACCTGAATTCCCATTTGTTCTGGTGCCTAATTTTTTGCTCGATTTTGACAGCATATCAATAGGCAACTCCCAATGATGAGATGTTTAGGAAATACATTTTGGTTTGGATGTACCTATGCAGAGCCCCATCGTATTTCAGAACCAGATGTCGCTCGGAGTCTTTGATACCCAGCTTGGTGCACAAGGTATGGAAAGTATTTATGAACTCCGACATTGTTTGGCTCTTCTCTTGCCACAATGTGGTCCATCTCATGTACTAGTCTTCATAGTTATGAACATGGTAGTATTGTTCTTTAACCGAATCCACAAAAACTCCCAAGTGGGCTCAACCCCATATATTCCATATTCTTCTGTGGAACTTTGATCCCAGTAAGTTTCCCACCAATGTTTGACATGGGGGAGATCCTTGAGGAGTGCCAAGGTGATCTTTTCCCTGTCGGAAAAAATTTGAACAGAGAAATAACCTTCTAATAGATTTAACCATTTTTCTAGGGCATCTGCATCTATCTGACCTTCAAATATGGGAATATCAAAATTAACTTGTACCTTGAAGGGAGAGGTTCCTCCAAAATGGTTGCTTGATGAAGATGTGTATGTTGCTATCGACAGACGTTGAAGGATGTGTGCAAAATTCTCCATTATGTCATCCCTCTGTTGCGCGAGAGCTTACTCAAGAAACAAGTTAATAGAATATTCTGCTCTACCATTTTTCTTTTTTTCCACCATCGAGTGTTTCTTGGGTGTGTGAGAGTGATTGTCCTCAAGAGAGACAATATCAAGACACAACTGGCTATACTTGGGCCTCGTCGGGGACATGTGCGGAAAAAAAACGATCAAGAGAAGCCTGCTCTGATACCACTGATCCGAATTATTTTTGGAATGAAATGAAAGCAGAGTAATTATAATGAAGTACTCATGAAAATTGCCAGAAACAAAGAAATGCAACAATAATTGATTTATGTTAATGAAAGAATTGTAAAGAGATTGTAAAAATACAGAGTGCAAGACTCGCTAGAATGGTGGCAACTTTATCTCTGAGAAGAGATGTGACGGCTACACTCATTCTCCAGAAGATCATTACAATGTGGCTCTAAAGGCCATTTATGATAAATATAAATGCCAAAACCCTAGACATCCAAAAACCTAACCCTAGGAGATGAAACACCAAAAGTCACGTGGGCCTCGTTTGGGTAAGTTAGTACATTAACTTCGTAGGGTCGTAACTTTTGCATATGATCTTCGTTTTAGGCGCATGATAGCCCGTTGGAAAGGTAGTTTCAAGAAATACGCATTACGCCATCAAACTCTGACTCCATCTACAATTTGACTGTGGCAAGCAAAAAAAAACACTTTTTAGAGCCCCAAAATGGCCCTAGAAGTACAACAAGATGAGCTGACATGAAAAAATACAAAATAAGTCAGTTGGATTAGGTGGGAGGCCACCAGTATCCACCTAGAAGATGTGTAGGGCTTCAGACAGCCCCGAAAGTGTAGAACCCACAATTACAAAGAAGTACAAAAGAACATGTTGCACTAAAAAATGACAAGAGGAGCCAGTTGGAACAAGTGGGTGGCCACCAATATCCACATGGATCAACAACTCTAATTTTAGTGGTTCAATTTATCAAATTCCTTAACGCATTCACTATCAAAGTTGTACAATTAAATTACTCTTCTCAAATAAAAATTAGATATCTTCTCAAATAAAAAATAGATACAAATTCAACGAGCATATGATAATTTTGTTGTACCATATGTTGTTAGACTTATATGTGATGAGTTTTATTCGATCTTTAACTAATCTCTCATTGGGAGATTGGATCATTTGATCAAATGGCCCTTCTGCAAATTGTGTGGGAAAATGCCTCAATTTGGGTAGTAACAATGCCCTTCTTTATGGAGAGCCAAAATGAAAGCCTTAATTTGGGTAGTAACAATGTTCTTCTTTATGGAGAGCTAAAATGAAAGCCTAAATTTGGATAGTAATAATGTCCTTCTTTATGGAGAGCCAAAATGAAAGATTGGATCTTTGTAATGTCTCTATGAGATTGGATCAAAGTAAGTAGCTTTGTAATTTTCTTTGTTTATTGGGAACCAAAATGAGAGATTGAATCATTTGATAAAATGCCCTAGTTTGAGAGATTTGATCATTTGATAAAATTCCCTAGTTTGAAAGATTGGATCATTTGCTAAAATTCCCTGGTTTGGATAGTAGTCTTGTAATGTTCTTGTTTACAGGGAGCCTCCTTGCATCACTCAATGATATCCCCAACCTTCTTTTGGATAGTATTCTTGTAATGTTCTTGTTTATGGGGAGCCTCCTTGCATCACTCAATGATATTTTCAACTTTCTTTTATAGTAGTCATCACTCAATCGTATCCCCAACCTTCCTTTATAGTAGCCTTGTAATGTTCTTGTTTGTCGACAACTTCCTTGCATCACTCAATGGCATCCCCAACCTTCCTTTTAGAGTTGGCTCGATCTTAAGTGGAGTTTCTTGTTGGAGGGATAAAAACTTGGTGTGTGCTACTTATGTTCAAGTTTCATGTTAAGTTAGATACTTCATTGTGAGAAAGGTGCTAATAGTTGTTATATGTTGTATAAATGTGTGAAAAAAAAATGGAATATATTTGTTTTGTCATAGAATGAGATACATTTATTTTGTGATGTCTTGAAATAACATAGATATATTTATTTTGGATATCTTGAAATAACATAGATATATTTATTTTGGGGATTGAAGTAATTTCTATCAACTCATATGTTTATTTTTTTTAATTACATTTATTTTGTGATGTCTTAGAAAGATTTTTATCAATTTATACGTGACAAGTTTTTGTAGTCATTCAAAGAAGAATTTTAGGCTCATAAGTTACAAGTTTTTGTATTGGTTAAATAAGAATTTTAATGGCTTTAAATGACTTTAAATGGTTTTTGGCGTTGTTCATAAACTTGTATTAATGGGTCTTTTAAGTTTGAAAATCCATATAAAGGAAAGTTACATTTATCCATGTGCTTATAGGGTTTTCATTATGGAGTGTGACTTTATTGAGAGTAGAGTTAGGGTTTTTCATTATGCATTCTTGGTTTGTTAAACATAGGGTTAAGGTTTTTCATTATGGAGGTTGAGTTTGTTAGATATAGGGAATGTATTCATTATATTTGTCATTTACATTGGTTTATCATGAAATTTTAAATTAATCTTTTTTTAGATACTTTAATATCAATTTTATAGTAGTCCACAAGGATGAAATTTGATAGGCAAATTTCTTTTATGGTTTTTCATTGTGGAAGTTGACTTAGTTGAAGATAGGGAATTTATTCTTTATATTTGGCCTCCTTTACACTCCTTTACCCATGAAGTTTTAATATATTTTTCTTTTCTTTCTTATAAATACTCTAATATCAATTCTATGGTAACTCACACAGANTCTTGAAATAACATAGATATATTTATTTTGGGGATTGAAGTAATTTCTATCAACTCATATGTTTATTTTTTTTAATTACATTTATTTTGTGATGTCTTAGAAAGATTTTTATCAATTTATACGTGACAAGTTTTTGTAGTCATTCAAAGAAGAATTTTAGGCTCATAAGTTACAAGTTTTTGTATTGGTTAAATAAGAATTTTAATGGCTTTAAATGACTTTAAATGGTTTTTGGCGTTGTTCATAAACTTGTATTAATGGGTCTTTTAAGTTTGAAAATCCATATAAAGGAAAGTTACATTTATCCATGTGCTTATAGGGTTTTCATTATGGAGTGTGACTTTATTGAGAGTAGAGTTAGGGTTTTTCATTATGCATTCTTGGTTTGTTAAACATAGGGTTAAGGTTTTTCATTATGGAGGTTGAGTTTGTTAGATATAGGGAATGTATTCATTATATTTGTCATTTACATTGGTTTATCATGAAATTTTAAATTAATCTTTTTTTAGATACTTTAATATCAATTTTATAGTAGTCCACAAGGATGAAATTTGATAGGCAAATTTCTTTTATGGTTTTTCATTGTGGAAGTTGACTTAGTTGAAGATAGGGAATTTATTCTTTATATTTGGCCTCCTTTACACTCCTTTACCCATGAAGTTTTAATATATTTTTCTTTTCTTTCTTATAAATACTCTAATATCAATTCTATGGTAACTCACACAGACGGAATTTGAGAGGAAAATTACTCGTCATGAGGCATTTTAAGGCATTTTACCTGTCAAATACAATAAAAAAGTTTACTTGTCAAATAAAATAAAAAAATTACTGAAACCATCATCAATCTTTGTTGGAAATCTTAAAACAAGTAATAGAGTGATCCAAACCATCAAATTTCATGGGTTGGTTTTGAAATTTCAATCCTATTGGTGGATTGTGTTGATAAGGACTTTTAACCCTCATCAATCCATGCTAGAGTGCTAGGAAAATTTTTCAAAACATGATTCCAATATTTTATTATGCCCTAATTCACTTCTTCATTTCATAGGTTTGTGATTTTTATTTAAGTTTTAATTTTCAAATTACAAAAGAAAATTGTTAAAATAAAATCTCCGTACTAGAAACAAGATATAAACACAGTCTAATTATATGTTTGTTTCAATAAAGTTTGATACCATATATCCATAATCAAATTAAATGAAGACAATTCCCATTCATAAATAACATCGATGGCTAACAACATTTTAGTTAAATAGTTATAAATAAGATATTTTTCAAAATTGAAAAACTTTTTTTGAAAGTGAAAATTAGATTATTTTTCAAAATTGAAAAATCTTTTTTGAAAGTAAAGTTTATTCATTGCATTGTTAGAAGTGAGGTGTATTTTACAATTCAATATAGAAGATATTCTAAAATTCTTCCCATTATAATCAACACAATATAAAATGCAATAAAAAATTAAAAATATAGTAATAATACATTCATAAATCATAATCATTCATAAATCTTTATATATATAAAACAACACTAAAAACAAAATTAGATCAACTTAATTGAAAGATGAGGAAACTAAGGCAATTTTATTTGATACCATTCCTGATTGTTTTTTATCAACCCATATAAAACTAAAAATATAATTATAATACATTTAATATATGTTAAATAATACTTATTCACAAATATTTACATATAAAAATAATAGTATAAAAAGAAATTGTATCAACTATTAGAAGACAAGGAAATTGAGTCAATTCTGTCTGACACTATTTCATATATGCACATTTTTGCTTCCGTATATGCGCATTTACGGAAGCCAAAATGCGCATATATGGAATCTCTCTTCCATATATGCTTGTTTTCCATATATGCGCATTTACGAAAGGCAGAAATGTGCATCTACGGAAGAGAGCTTCCATATATGCACATTTTGGCTTTCGTAAATGCGCATATGTTGAAGCCAAACTGCGCATATGCCGAAGCCAAACTGCACATATATGGAAGCTCTCTTCCGTAAATGCACTTTTTTGTCTTCTGTAAATGTGCATATACAGAAGGAAAAATGCGCATATATGGAAGAGAGCTTCTGTATATGCGCATTTTGGCTTCTGTATATGTTCATTTACGGAAGGAAAAAATGCGCATTTACGGAAGCCAAAATGCACATATACAGAAGCTCTATATGCGCATTTTTTCTTCCATATATGGGCATTTACGAAAGATAGCTTCCATATATGTGCATTTTGGCTTTTGATGCGCATATACGAAAGAGAGCTTCCATATATGTGCATTTACGGAATATGAAAGAGAGCTTCCATATATGCACATTTTGGTTTCCGTAAATGCGCATATACAGAAGCCAAAATGCGCATATATGGAAGCTCTCTTCCATAAATACACATTTCTTCCTTCTGTAAATGTGCATATACATAAGGAAAAATGTGTATATATAGAAGAGAGCTTCCATATATGCTCATTTTACCTTCTGTATATGCACATTTACGAAAGCCAAAATTCGCATATACGAAAGCTCTCTTCCTTAAATGGGCATTTTCCTTCCGTAAATGTGCATATAGTGGTGGGTAGTATATGCACATTTTGTCTTTCATATATGCATGCGCATATACAGAAAATCTATTTCATATATGTGCATTTTGTTTTCTGTATATGCGCATGTACAGAAGGAAAAAATGTGCATTTACGGAAAATAGCTTCCATATATGTGCATTTAAGGAAGAGAAATTATGTATATGTGCATATTGCCTTCGGTAAATGCACATTTAGGGAAGAGAGCTTCCGTATGTGCACATATTGCCTTCAGTATATGCACATTTACGAAAGCCAAAATGCGCATATACAGAACCTCTTTTTCGTATATGTGCATTTTTGCTTCCATATACATGCATTTACGGAAGGTAGAAATGCACATTTACGGAAGAGAACTTCCATATATTGACATTTACGAAAACAAAAATGCACATATATGAAATCTCTCTTTCGTATATGCGCATTTTGATTTCCGTATATGCGCATATATGGAAGACAAAAATGTGCATTTACGGAAGAGAGCTTCCATATATATGTGCATTTTGGCTTCCATATATGCGCATTTACAGAAGCCAAAATGCACATTTACGGAAGCTCTCTTCCGTATATGTGTTTTTTGCCTTCCGTATATGCGCATTTACGGAAGGCAAAAATGTGCATTTATGGAAGAGAGCTTCCATATATGCGCATATTGTCTTCAGTATATGCCTTTTGTATATGCGCATTTACATAAGCCTTCAATATATGCCTTTTGTATATGCGCATTTACGGAAGCCTTAAGTATATGCGCATTTATGGAAGCCTTCAGTATATGCCTTCTGCATATGCGCATTTTGGCTTCTGTAAATGCACATATACTGAAGGCATATACAAAAGGAAAACTACACATACACGAAAGGAAAAATGTGCATATATTGAAGGCATACATTGAAGGCTTATGTAAATGCGCATATATAAAAGGCATATACTGAAGGAAATATGCGCATATATCGAAGTTCTCTTCCATAAATGCACATGTTTTCCTTCCATAAATGCGGATATATGGAAGACAAAATGCACATATACAGAAGAAAGCTTCCATGTATGTGCATTTTGGCTTCTATAAATTCTCATATACGGAAGCCAAAATGCACATATATATGGAAGCTCTCTTCCGTAAATGCACATTTTTGTCTTCCGTAAATGTGCATATACAAAAGGCAAAATGCACATATACGAAAGAGATCTTCTGTATATGCGCATTTTGGCTTCCGTAAATGTGCATATATGCAAGCCAAAATGGACATATTTGGAAGTTCTCTTCCGTAAATGAGCATTTATGTTTTCCGTAAATGCACATATACGGAAGGCAAAATGCACATATACGGAAGAGAGCTTCCATATATGCACATTTTGGCTTCCGTAAATGTGCATATACTGAAGAAAATATGCACATATACGAAATCTCTCTTCCCCAAATGTGCATTTACTAAAGGAAATATGTGCATATAAATAATCTATCTTCCCTAAATGCACATATACGGAAGTTCTCTTCCCTAAATGCACATATACGAAAGCTCTCTTTCGTAAATGCACATTTTTTCCTTTTGTAAATGCACATATACGGAAAACATGATGGTCATGAGAAGCCTTTATATGGAGTATGATGATGGTCATGAGAAGCCTTTATAGTGCTCTTGAGACACCTAGAGAGTAATGAAAACATGATCATGAATCTTAGCTAGTTGATGAACAAATGAAGAAATGTTGTGGTGTTCCTTCAACAATTGAGAAGAGGATGATGGATATATATTAATGGGAAACTCGTAACGGGAAAAATGAGTATATCCATAATGTTGGCATGTTTACAGGAAGAATGTGCTTGTCATTTATGGCAAGAACAACAACGAACCAAACCTCGAGAGTGCAGAAGACGAGAAAGCTCAGAAGAGATAGCAGCTTCCAGAAGTGCAGACGAGGTTCAAGAGACGGACTCGCAGGAGGAGAAAAGGTCGAGACCCATGAACACTTAGAAATCCTTCTAAGTCGGAGAGATCAGAAGCTCAGGAGGAAGAGCGACAGTGGTTGTTGGATCACCGATCCAGAGGACCAACAATTGTCGGATTGAATTAATGAAGGATAGGATAAGTGGGGCAAAACGATTGAGAATTCGATCATCAAAATTTTCGCCAGTCGTCGGATTGATTTAAGTGGAAGGATAGGATAAGCAAGGGCTGAGATATGAGATCCCGATCACCCGAATTTTCTTCAGTCGTCAGATCGAAATAAGTGGACGGGATAAGTTAGAAGAGGGGTGCGCTAATCTCAACAGCCGATAATCAAGCACTCAAATCTACGGTCGACGT
>SNQJ01S0098379.1:11582-42800 GCA_010110895.2 Picea sitchensis | reverse complement strand
AGTTCTTAAGAACACATTTATAAACCATGCTTGTAGCACCATAACCAATAATATATTTCTCATTAAAATTTTATGTGATTCGCATTAAATGTTTTCAATCTATGCATTTAAATGTTTACTTAGCCTCTATTATGACATTGTTCAAATTATATGTCAATTCTTGTTTCTAAATGCATTTAAATTCAAGCTTATGCCTTTATTTCTAAATGCCCATTTTCTGATCAAAATTTGTTGTTTGTCTTTTCTTCAGCTCCTTTGAATTATAAAGAATGGTGCAGAAGTGGGTATTGTTCATTGAAGTGTCTTGTTACCCAAACCCTGGTCAAGCGGTGATTACATATGTCCTTCACAATAAAACACTAAATCATGTACTGCAAAGTCGGAGAGAAGTTTATGGGAGGAATACCAATAATGAAGAATACTATATTGCCCTTATTGAAAGGCTAAAAACAACGAAAAAAAATGGTGCCAATGATATTGTTGTCTTCACCAACTCGGAACTGATATGCAACCAAATGAAAGGAATTTATCAAGTTCGAAAAGACAATCTAAAACTTCTTCATAGAGAAGCACGAATTGTTGTTGCTCAGTTCCACTCTTTTACAATAAATTACCATGCAGATGTAAAGAGGATGTCCAATGATCTAGTATCTGGAGCAGTGTCAACTATAGGTGGGGGTGTCAAAATGACTTGGTGTCGACATCTACTCCAACAAAAGTCATTCATGGACATCGATATAAATCCCCAATGTGTGGATTTTTTCTTGTTATGATTGTTGTTGTGTCTTTCATGGGATGGTTGGTTCACTAGTGGAGAATGGAGAAATTTATCCATGTTGATTGTTCTTTGTGCAAGGTTCTATGTGTTTGTTGTGAATAATCTCACATGTATAACAATTTTGAGACAAAGGTGGTTAATGAGGCATTATTGTAACAAAAATTTTGCTAATATAGATGCTTCTTTCCGTTGCAAGTCCTTGAGTTGATGTGATTGTCTATTATTATTTCTTTGGCACTCTGTATAAAGGAAATTTTAAGATTCCTTCAAGAAAATGCTTAGACTGAAAAATTTCAGCCAGAAGCGAACTTTCTGATATAATACCACTAAAATTTTCCACCCTGCTTTAAAAACTAATACCATTATTACTAGTTATTATTTGTCCGGTCATAGATTTTTCCAAAGTAATTCTTATTGTCTAATATATTGTTAACAAAGGGATTTATTTTTTGATATGTGTCATTACATACAAGTTTTTTGACGGTATTTTCCATTTATTGGTTACAAACTTACCAAAGAATTCTGATAAGCACTAGAAAAATTGTCTGATCAGTGATGAATGTTCAATTCTGACCAGAGTTGGAATATGACTACTGCACGAAAATACATAATTATTCCAGCCAATAAATGAAAAAAACCCTCCTGAATACATATACAATGCTAAACACTGGAATCTGATAAAAAAATTTGAGAACATTTTCCAAAACACATGAAATTTGAGTCTTGACTTATGGAAGTCATTTAAATAACTAGTTTCAAATGATGAGAAAAATGTATAATCAAAATCAAACCTATTTTCAAACCATGATCAAAAAATATAAATTTCAGTTTTGCATGGGTGCGGGTGCGGGGTTGGTGGCATGAGTAGAAACTTTTAAACTACAGGCATGGCAGTGCAACAATTTGGTTCTGTAAAAGAGGTGTGTAGGTGCACAACTGATGGGTGGTATAAAAATTGATACACCATTGATATTCAATAACTTTGAAAATGAATTGTAGTATGAACACTTTATTCTTGTCCATGAATTGTGAATACTTGTTTGAAATGGATTTTGATTGTCTTGTGCAGCCACTGTTTTTAATAAGGTTTTTATTTGTTGTAATAGTGAAATTTTGTAGCAACAAACAAGATCAGTTAATTTATTGGTTCAGTGTTAAAAAATTGTTTTCAAGTTCTGAAACACACACTTGAATTCTTTTAAGTGCTCAGAAATAGTGAGCTGGATATGGTGATCTCAAATTTTATGGAGGGATGTGTACAGTAATCATGATTCCTAACCATGATCAATGATTGTACGTGTTCTCATTTGAATGCAGATTTTATTATGTGTTAATGGGGTTCTTATCTCACAAGTTACAACTAGAGTTGTGTTATGGAATTTTTATTTTCATATGCTTTGAATTTGAGCCTCTCATGCAATAATCAATCCCACAAGTTCAAAAGTTTAAAAGTTACACATAAAATCTGACAAGATTTCAAGGACAAAAGACTAAAGCTAATATCTCCAGCAATAATAATTGACTGATGGGTTTTGGGAGAGATTCAAGTTTTGGAGAAGCAAAGAGAAGACTCGAACTTGGATTTGCAAGCAGTAGGAACAAGTATTGTTTTAACATTGTTAACATGTTCAAGACATGTTTCATCTTGTTAGCATTACCTTGCAAATTGTTCGCTTTCACAGAGTTCAAGTTTTCTTCCTGTCTATATTATTGTTTTAATCACAAGATTCCAATGGACATCTTTTTGGCATTAGTCGTGGATATCTTGATCCCTCGAACTGTCTATTTCTCCCTAATCGTCCTTCATGTTACTATGGCAATGAAAATTTCTACCATTTCAACATGGTTAAGCTTGAAGAACATAACGTCTACGAAATTCAGTTCAACATCAAAAGCCTCTTTTAGTTCTTTTTTGGAAGAAAAATGTCTTATAAGTCAAATAAAATACACAATTCTATTTTTTTATCTTTTTGGATGGAAAAATTTCTTATAATTCAAATAAAATATAGAGTACAACAAGTTGGCCCTTGCAACACTGCTTTTCCTTCACCCAAATGAGAAGAGCAAGCATCTCCAACTGGGCATGCATATCGCTAGACAAAATGTATTTCCCAAGTGAAAGGGGTTTAGCTTAGCACAAGCCTTGGTTGCCAAAGTCATCTAACAATCTATGGAAGTTATGAAAAAATTGAAATAATAGAATGTGTCGCGGCCACCATGCAGATTTATTACATACTAAAAAATCATCTAAATCAAAGCCTCTCTTCAATTTTTGGCTACTTAAAATGTATAACTATTTTCTGTGTTGTGCTCATCTGTGGGATGTCCCTGATGATTTTGTTGATTTGTGCAAATCTTTTGGTATACTTTCTTGGATTAGATTAGAAATAATTCCAACATCAACTTACCAAACTCAAGTCAATGCCTTTGTAGACATGAGAGCTTTCTTCTTTTCCAAATGTCTCCATAGTATGCATGAACTTTGTGACCATCCTCGCTGATGGCTGGAAATTAAAAAATTTGTGCTCTTTGAAAAAGATATTTGATCAAAATAAAGAGGAAGCTCTCTTGCACATTCACTCTCTTGCAATTAAAATCAAAGTTCTTCTGATGCAAAGGTAATTTTAGCTTGTTTAAGAATTTGTAATGGAAGAATACTTGATATAAAAGGGCCTGGAATTATTCAAGGTCAGACATGGAATTTGGAAGTCAACCTTGCGCAGTCAAACTAGTGTGTGAAACCATAGTTAAATACTCTGCCCAATTTTTAGAAAAATATGGCAAGACCAACAAGTTGAGGCTTAAATGTCATTACAAAAAAAAAATATATCAGATGCTTATTGTTCCAATCCATTCATCATGTGCAACATGTTGAGGCTTAAATTTCATTTCGAGAAAAATAAATATCAAATAATACAACAATCAAATTACTTAAAAATCCCATTCCATTGCTATTATGCAAAGGTTGGCTAAGATTTATGCATATTTTGAGCTAGAGTAACAAAATATGGTAAAATGACCAGTGATTTACAATACATTTGCACCGTTGTGGGAAACCATACTTCAATATCAGTCTCTGCCTATTTTTATAGGAAAATATTTATGAAAAGAACCGGTCAATTGAGCAACAGGCCCCCTCCCACAACCTTAATTTGCTTGTCTTCTAGAATAGACTAAATACTTGGTAAATCAATGTGTCACTAAATTGCAGTATCCTTCCAAACCCCATCCAAACGAGATAAGTCTCAGAATCTTATTACTTTGAGTTAACAACTTGACTCTGCCACCTACAAGAAAAGAATTGGCTAGTTATCATGGTGAAACAATATATCTATTGCAAAACCTTATTTAAGATAATATTTACTTTAAACTGTAAACAACTGCTAAGAAAATGTAAAGGGAAAGAATTATTAAGCTTAGTAAATCATGCAAACCTCAATAGCAAAAAGCTAGCAGGTGGTATTTGATGGCTTT
This sequence comes from Picea sitchensis, assembly GCA_010110895.2. Taxonomy (NCBI): domain Eukaryota; kingdom Viridiplantae; phylum Streptophyta; class Pinopsida; order Pinales; family Pinaceae; genus Picea; species Picea sitchensis. The sequence goes on along the minus strand of SNQJ01S0098379.1, from coordinate 38,548 downwards.
CCTGAAGAAGCTCCTACATCTTTAATATAACAATGCAATCTTCATTAGAATCCTTATTGGCATATAAAATAATACAGACTTGAAACATAGATTACATCAATTGGGAGCCCCGTCAAATGTACCGGTAATGGTAGGAAAATTAGAATGACACTACATCTTTCTACGTCCTTGGATTGAAGCCATAATGGTGGACTGTTGCACCCCTGCAAACATCCACCTATTGCTCCATTAAAAAAATGGTGATGTCTATATATAATAATCTTAATATATTGATCTCAATACTCTACAAAACTCACATGGGACAATAGAGAATGCATTTTTAGAGCAAGGACGACCCCACTTGTTGAGGGGTGGAAAATGAAATGGTTCATTTTCATATGCATAATCAATTTCCAATCTACCACTTTTGTTGCTTCTTTTTTTTTCTTTTTAGTGCTAAGGAAGCTCTTCTTCCTCTTCAAAGATGTCTCCAAAGCACCCAACCCAATAGTGAAATGATAATCCATGATGTCAAGATTGTTGGCATCATCCAACATTCTTTTTACCAAACCAATCAATTGTTGGGTCTTGCTCAAAGTGGCAGGAGGACTGTTTCGAAGAAACTCTAAGTAGCCAAACAACTCCTCTCTAGCCAATTGAAATCCCTCAACATCTTTATCAACATTGTCTCTATCCATAATAGTTGTGTTAGCATCTAGATCAAGGCTTGGCACCTCTATACTTATATCTGGAAGTGCATTTTCTGAATTGAGTGTTGGATCTTGGTCTAATAAAGGGTTTGAATCCCCTAAAGAAGAATACAACCAATCCACCTTTATGGCATGTGTACAAATGTTGTCGCGAATAGACCATGGGAAATCACAAGCTATAAAATTGGTACGATACCAAGTGACAAGATATTGCTTATTGGGTTTAGTTTGAGTTCTAACCCAGTAAGTGTGAGACATAATCTCATGAGGTTTTCAATCACTATCTGGAATTCGTCTAGCCTTTTCTATTGATGATTCAAGCTGCTTCGCTTTCTTGCAGTTGTTCAAATACCTTTTTTTTTTCAAAATTTCCTTGAACCGGTAACAAGGTTCAACATTTGTCAAGAAGATATAGAACAGTCAATCCATCCTACAAGCACTTTTTTCCCTTCGATCAGATAGAAAGTTTGTCTTCAAGTAACTATGGTATGACTCAACAACATTGTTTGTCTCCTGATTTGCATGGGGAAAATCTCGACATCCTTTGACCCACATCCCAAAATATAAAAAACCAAGTTAGTGGAGATATCTCATATTTATGAAACACAAAAATGGAAACACAAGAACGAGTATGTGAACTTACTAATATTATAACCAGTAACCCAATTCTTATGAAAATAGTCCAAAAATTTCTCTTCATTTGCGAATTTGATGAAAAACTGATTGCTTGCATTGCCCACTTCATCTTTGGAACAATTCTTCATGATACAACCTAGCTCATTGAACATCTCTTTCGCATTTTTTGGACTACTAGCCAAATGATTCACATTTTTTAGCCATGCCCTCCTTACATGCCAAACACACAAGATCACTTCGATCCTTGTGATCCTCCTGCCACATTCAATTCATTTTAGGTGAGACAAGTTTTTGTGTAAATATAAGTTACAATGTAAAATAACAAATTTGAAGCTACCTCAAAGTGGCGATTTCAGCCAATGCATCATTAACCATGAAGGAATTCACTTTCCAATTGGGACGTATTTGGTAACACCTATGCATGAGGTACTCCAACCATAGTGAAATATCTTCTGATGTGTTTCGTGATGCCACCACCCATGCTACTGGCACCCCACTTTGTTGTTCATCGAAGGCCACGAGTGTGTATAATTGATATTGTCATATTAAAAAAACATATGTAGTCCAATTTAGGTCACCAATAATATTGAACTATCCAACTCAAATTATTATACTAAATCAATCATTGACAACACACTCACCCCATATTTATTTGTATTGAATGTTGAATCTGTGGCTATTGTGCTATTATGCGATAGCCTAACCATGGAATCCAACATCCATTTTGTTTGGATCCCAGCTATGAAAGGGACATCTCCACCATGGGGATTCTGGTAAAAGAAAAAATCATCCTTGTGTTTTTCATACCAAAGGTTCACACTCTTTTCATCATTTTTGTTCAACTGGTAGTTCCTCTTTATCAAACGATTGTAGATATTCACAACATCTTTTCTGCACAAGAAAAAGTCCCTATCTCGATCTACTACATCCATGTCAACATATTTCTTTATGTGCATTTTACACACTGTGTCAATAGGCACTTCCAAAAAAAAACAACTTTCCACGTATGAAATTATGTCCCTTGAAAGCCTTGGCTTATGCTTAGACCTAGACTCACCTGAAGTGTCATGTTTGCCATGACAGGGCCATCCATTCTCATCTTCATGATCATACATGTTATATGTTAAAATTTCTATATTAAGGCTTTGAACCATAACCTTTACTATAAAATGGTACTGACAACCCCTCTTTTGCACAAATGATTGTGTTGTATATTTTCCTCTATTGTCCTGTGGGTCGTATGAGCAAGCATAATTACATAAGAAATTGTGAAATGTTAATACATATGAGAAATAATAAAGTGTTATTGTTACCAATAGTTAATCAAGGAACTTTTAGAATAATTACAACTCATATATCAAGGCAACACTGGCCCTTGAGCTGGAATGAAAGTGCACATAGCTATTGGATTCTTTTCTTCTCCTCTAATAAAGTGAGGAAATCTAAGTAAAGGGATTCGTGTAACTTGATCAATGCTCAATTTGTTTTCATTTACTTTAGACCAGACCAAATATTCATTAGAAAATATGATCTTGTTTTTTGAGTCTTGCACTGTGAGGTCCATGATAGTCTTCCATTTCTTTACCATTTTGTACCAATGTCTACAAACAATGTGCAAAAATATTAGGAAAAATGTAACACCATTTAGAAGATTTTCATTCTAAGCCTTCTCTTACAATTAGAAATGATAATATTATAAAGAGCTCAATTTATTACCATAAACACACACTCTGCTATATAAAACACACACTCTGCATTGCTATAATTATGCGTGAGTGGTTCCATGTGACTTGAACCTTGGTTGAGTAGTTGAAAGTATTCTTTCTTCCACCTAGTCAACATATGAATAGGTTTGTGTTGCTTGTCCCATTATTCATTAACTTACTCCTAAAAATATTCACATTGGTTAAGCTTTTAGGGGTTCAGTTGGTGGGCCTCCTGGCAGCTTCCTATCTTCTCCAATTTTCTTTATTATTTCCTTTCTCAACTTGGACTCTCGGGCTTGGATTTTGATGGAAGCCTACAGTTCCCCATTTGAGTTTTGTTTGTCAGCAACTTGCCTTGTCTATGGCCGTGCAGTGTCATGCTATGAACATATGTCTTTAGATGGCCATTTCCTGCACTGTGTGCATTGCATGACACTTATGCTTGCATCCTGGCAGGAAATTGGATGTTGGGTTAGCCTATTATTTGTAGAACCAGTAGGACTGAATCGACAATTAATTTCTACCTCTATTTAGCATATGTTATTGGTCAAATAGTGTGTGTTGTTCTAATCCATTCATCATGTGCATACACAATATAGGCTTTAATGTACGAGTTGGATATAGGAATTGTAAGGCAATTTGAATTGTTTGTATTGGCTTTGTCTTTGTTTTGAGATAGTTCTAGGATTTATTGATAATGTTTTGGAAGTTTTCCCTTTGGGTGTAGAAAAACCTTAAAGGAATTTCAGTTTTGACTTACCTTTGTGGTTCTTACAGAAAACTTTTGTTGAATACATTGCAAGGACTGCTTTTGAGAGGCCCCTAATGAGTGGTGTTGCATATGCCCAAAAAGTTCTTCATCTATAAAAGGGAGAACTTTGAGAGGCAGCAAGGATGGACAATCAAAATGATGAAGTCCAAGGAACCGTCACCTGTGCAAGATGAATATGCTCCTGCAATCTTTTCACAAGAGAATATTTCCATTATAGCATCTCTTGACATGATGTCTGGAGAGGTATAAGCATTGACTTCATGTTATCAATCTAATTTTTAAGATTAAATATGGATCAAAATATAATAATATACTTCTTGTAATAGGGGGATGCTTCTATTATCAATGGATGAGCTTAAAAATCAATATTGCCATGCAAACAGGAAGATCATGAAAATATATTGCGAGTCAGAGCTACTGGAAAGGCAGTCCTTACAAGTCCCTTCATACTTTTGGAGTCAAATAACCTTGGATTTGTTTTGACATTTGCAGTCTATGATATTGATCTTTCTCCGGATGCTACATAAGAGGAGTGAATTAAAGCAATTGCAGGGTTGGTCATAGAATATCTCCCACTCCTATCCTCATGATTGGAATCATTCCTCTTCTGTAACTATTTTTGTATATTTTTCCTTCACCAATATTGGCCATAGAATATTGGTTGTTGCTATGAAGGAATTGTAATTATAGAAGTGTTTTCCCTCACAGTCTTTGGAGGCTTGAGACGGAATATTGTTAAAGAGTTGTTTGGTATAGTTGGAATTAAGATTAAACGTCCAATTGGACCTGTTGTCAAGCCGATTACATGTAGTTTAACTTCGAATCAAAGTTAAATTTGTCCACTCTATTTAAGTAGTTTAGATAGAGATCAATCAAGTCGTTTATTCTATGAAGGACTTGTAATTATAGAAGTGTTTTCCCTCACAGTATTTCAACATCAGGAACCCTCCTGATATCATCATCGCTTTCAATTGTTGCAATTTTTTTTACATTAGTTCAACTAATAATCACATTGACCAAACCATTTTCCTCAAAATGCGAGCAAAAAACCATGCGAACACATCCCTTCTCCCTTCTTATCCCCTAATTTCACAATTCTTCAAAACTAGACTCAGAACCCCAATGTACACATTATAACATGGGAAAGATTCTTCACCAAGTAACTTTAACTTGTGCTCCCTTTGAAAATGACAAGCTCCATAACAATTAACAAAATTAACTTCCTTGTTTATGCCCTGAATTAAGAGAGCATAGTATAACAAAGTCCAAAATAACATGATTTCTAACTCTACATATAGAGTTCCATGCTATTGCAAGACCCCCTAGCTTCCCTCTAGAACTAGTGGTTACAACATTCCATCCTCGCAGTGATCTCCATACCATAGAGGACTTATCACATCCTTCTCCTATCATAAGGTTTCCTGTGATTGATACTTCTCATTCTCCTTTTCTTTTGGAGTGATACTTGTGATTGATTTGCTCTTGAATGATGGATCTTGGTGTTCCAAATACGTCTGGAATTATTCTGCAATTATCACTTAACACTCCTAATAGAATCCATCACATCACATTGGCCATTTGATTCCCCTCTTGGAACATACCAAAGACAATGTTTCAAAAACACAAGGGCTATCCTCCATCTCGTGTTGTTGAGGTATGACTAAGAGGTCCTTGGAAATCCCTAATCAGGTTTCACGCCAATGGAGTGAAATAGGGCTTAAACCTTTGGCTCTCCACACATTAGTGACATCTTCTTGAAAAGGAAAAATGAATCCCTCCTAATTGTTTACCAATGGATCCAAGCTAAAGCATACCAATTCCTCTTCTTCCTCCATTCCTTCACAGTTTTTAAAATCATTTATCATCTCTCTCTGAACTTGTTTCATATTTCTTCCTCCATTCCTAAATTACTTATCATCTCTCTTTGAACTTGTTTCATATATATGGATTATCTTGGAACTTGTTTCATATATATGGATTTTTATAGTGTCATACTTTCAATATATGTTAGTTGTACGAACTTGTTTCATAATCATGATATAAATGTTAATTTTAGGAGGATTTTACAGTCCTACTTTCAATATATGTTAGTTATATGAAGATTTTACTGTGCTAAACATATTCAAGATGGTAGTAAGCCCTAATCTTCATCATAATCAATTTTTTTAAATGATAAACAAACTTTCATCCCTGATCTTCAGGGAGCACCAAACTGTCTAGTTAGGCATCTATCACAAGTATCTTCCATCCTAGGAATGTTCATAAAAATACAAAATTACAAAATATTTTCCTATTCACCCAACAAGACAGTGGGAAAAGTTGGAGAACTTGGTCTTGAATATCTCATATCAACGATAACAAGAAGATTAACCAACCAAAAAACATGTTATGGTGTAGGGCTATTCTCGTGGGAAATGGATCCCAATCTTTGATTACATATCTCCCCTTAGTCCGCAAGGATTGACCCATTCCCAACCGTCAGTCGACCCTAAACTTGGTAAGTCCACACAAGGATTGACCCATTCCCAACGATCAATCGACCCTGAACTTGGCAAATCTGTACTCAGACATGATCTTGGAGTCATGTTATCCACAATGAGTTCAATGGCCTAGAGCATGTTATGAATCCTTCCTCAAGTCTCCTGCCCAGAAGCCCTTCCCTTAGTTTGTTGGTTATGTTGGGTTACTTCATTGCAACCTTTATTTCCTTTATCATTACTATTACAGATTCTCATTTTTTATTGTATCCTAAATTTTCTGTTGTAATAGCTTGTTGGGTTGTTGCATTGCAACCTTTATTTCCTTCATCATTCCCATTGCCCAGTTCCATTTTTCATTATCCTGCTCATTTTTCTGTTGTAATAGTTGGCTCAATATGGCCACCTTTTAATTGGTCTCCTCCATGCTTGTAGTGTTTTCCTTAACAACCCCTGTAACTGTGACTTTGATTTCCCACTCAAAATCTATAACTATCTTGAAGATGTTGCTTCCAAGTTTGCTTCGGGTCAGATGCAAGAAGATGGATGAGTCAAACAAGTTCCCTCCAACCAGAGCTCTCTCCTCCACCCAACCTATCTCAATTCCACAAACTNTTTCCCACTCAAAATCTATAACTATCTTGAAGATGTTGCTTCCAAGTTTGCTTCGGGTCAGATGCAAGAAGATGGATGAGTCAAACAAGTTCCCTCCAACCAGAGCTCTCTCCTCCACCCAACCTATCTCAATTCCACAAACTAGCAAAAGATTGCAATGTAGCATAGGATAATTTATGAGCTTCAATAAATTTGGGGTATCGGGGTTGGCTTGGCATCTACATCTTTTTTTCCCCCAAAGCCTTATTGCATGATGGTCGGCCGTATATGTTTATTACTACATAGCATGCTTAAACATGTACGGCTTAATACCTTATTTATTAGTTGTGCCTCAGTCTGAGTTTAAATGTAGCTGATTTGTTAACTTAGTCTTTAGACAAAGATTTGGATGGGATTTCGTTTTACCATGAAGACTTGGTGTTTTATTTCATAATCCAAGTATGCAACAATACTCATGTGTGAGACTTGACTGACAACAATTGTGACAAAGCTAGCATTCAGGAGCGGGGCATGTTAAGGTTAATTAGAAGAGATAATTCTAGTGGAAATAATAGCCCGAGTCTTAATGAGTTTTCTGGATCAAGGAGCTCTAACCATAAACAAAATGATTATGGAGTAGGAAATTTATCTAATTTGGAATTTGGAGATGGAGGATCTTCCATGACAAGTTCTTGCTATACGAGTATAAGGGGGCATATGATGACAGATTTAACCAAATTAAAGGGGGACCTTGTCATTAAGAATTTAACCAAATTGAACAATGATTGGGATGATCCTAAGATGGATTCCAATGATCGAGGAGCATGGAATGACCACTGCTTCAATAAACTAGACACATGGCATCGTAGAGAGAAACCATCTTTTGGTTGCGGAAGGCATCTTCATGATGATATTTTAGAAGAGCATGGTGATGCTTTGTATTCGGGTTTGAGAGTTTTGAGAGACTCATTCAGCATGCAACCAGACATGTTGATAGTACTGTTGCATATGCTAGTCTGGATATTTCAGAGAAGTTTCATTCTCTAGAAAATATGAGTAGCATACATGTAGGTCGTGTAAATTATCATTATACTCTTCAAAAGCCTTGGAAAAATGAGGCAGGACAGTTATATGACCTCAAGAAGCAGTTTGAACCTGGTGTATCTAGCCATCATGATATTGAACCAACAATTTCTTTAAGTCAGTGCATGTTGGACAATGATTACCTCGATGATTCGAGGACTAAGATCAGTCCCAACTTGGTCACAAAATGTAAGAAGGAAGTCCATCCATTGTCTACCTCAAGTAGTGAATTTCTGCAGTATCAAGTAAGTTGTAATGATGGAATGGGGGAATATCTCTTCAGTTAAGAGGAATGTGTCTGCTCTTGTAAATGTGAATGTGGATTATTCATCACCCAGGGTCATTGATAACTTAGGGAACATTAGAGTTACAGTGAAGAATGATACTTCACGGATGGATACATTGGAAAATGCAGGAATACAAAGAATACAAAAGGATACTTCACAGATGGATACATTGGAAAATGCAGGAATAAAGAGAATACACAAGAATACTTCACAGATGGATACATTGCAAAATGGAGGAATATAGAGAATACACAAGGATGGAAGGGTTCACTTAAATCAGAATCTTCTTGGTTCAGTTCCTAAATTAAAAAGCCAGTGGTTTGTGACAATATCCAGGGTATCCAAAAAAGCGTAAACGATCTCTCTGATTCAAATTCCTTGTCAAAAACAAAAGTCGGTAAAAATATTCTATAGAAGAAACTCCATGTATGGTCCCATCTTTCCAAACAGGTTTCAAGTACAAACAACACCATAAAGTTGAGAAGCCCGAATTTAAAAGAAATGAAGCATGATGATAGAAATATATCTCATAAAAAGGATGAAACAAATGCTCTCATGGGAGAAGAATGCTACAGTCTTGATGAGCATGAAGATGTCGAAGAAATGCTCATGAAGAATGCTACAGTATTGATGAGCATGAAGATATATAATATAATTATGTATAGATTTGTATGCATGCTCGTGACCATATCTAATGCTAACCAGAAATGCTTTCAAAATTCTTACAAAGAAACATAGACATAAACCTTCATAGTCTAAATACATTTAAAAAATAGACTCCAAATTGTAAACTTAAACAAGCAGCCTATGTAGAGAGCTCACGAAAATATAGATTTCAAATGGTGGACAATGTGTTGTACCAAATTTATTACATGTATTTCCTCCTCCATTGTTAGTTTTGAATCACCAAAAACCTAGAGCTTATACACATTTTTGTTGGTTGCCCATTTGAGAAGAAAAAATAGTGCATTGAATTCACCATAATTGTTTGTAGGTTGGCCGAAATTTGCTTTCCCAACAATAAATTGAACATTATGTGATGATATTTAACTTATCTTAATTTTCTCTTATATTTTAATTCACAATTTAATATAAATTTATTACAATATTTTTAATATAAATTTATTATAATATTTTGATAATTTTATATAGAGAGGAAAAAAAAATAATCTTTATAAGCCAATGTTTTTCATAATATGGAAATAACATTTAACCAGACGCATATTTACATAGTAAAACCTTGACAACATGTTAAGGAAATATTCACAGGGCATGAAACATCCATGGGGCAAGGTATCAATATTCACATAAAGATCACATTCTTCCCACAACAGCCATTACAAAAATTTCATATGTCTCTCCGGGATAAATAGGTATATAATGTCTTCAACAAAGTGTCATTGTTACATGAATCACCAATTTTTCTCTTCAAGTAAATTTGGTTTACCATACAATTTTCATCTCTTTTGATTGTTGTCACAATTCTAACAATCTCCACCTTGACAACAATTTACCTTCTACCTTGCCCAAGTCCATTCATCACCTTTTTTACAAGCCAAGAGAAGCCAAACACCACCGCAACTTCTCTAACAATATTGGTTTTCTAAACACGTCTGCACAATTTTCTTGAGTATAGACCTTCTCAACTCCACCTCCATCAATAACATGTCTTACAAAATGGTATTTAACAACAATATGTTTGTCCTTATTGTGGTAAGCTTGATTGATAGCCAAATGGATAACACTTTGACTATCACATAATACATTTATCTTGTCCCTCATCTTTCCAAACTCACTCAATAGACCAAGTTTAACCAAATTGTCTCCTTGCATGCATGTGAGACAACTATATATTCTTCCTCAATAGTGGATAAAGAGCATGTTTTTTGAAGCTTTGACGTCCAACAAATAGGCCCTCCTGCAAGAGTAAAGACCTACGACAACACAATCTATATGCAAATTTGGAAAAATGTTCCTTCGACATGAACAAGGTCTAGTACCTAGGCTACATTGTTGATCAGCATGGGGTGCATGTCGATCCAGCCAAGATCCAGGTCATTTGTGACTAGTCGGCCCTAACCACACTCACTGAGCTTCAGAGCTTCTTAGGCCTTGCCAATTTCTATCACAGGTTCATGTTGAGATTCTCCCACATTGCATGGCCCCTTATCCAAGTGACCAAGTGTGGTGGCAAAGAAAAGTTCGTGTGGGGTCAATCACAACAAAAAACATTCGATAATTTGAAGTAGTGTTTGTGCTCAACCCATGTGCTCTCATTACCCGACCGGCAGTAGCCTTTTGAGATTAAAATAGATGCTTCAGACTATGTTGTGGGTGTAGTTCTCACTCAACATGGACATCCATGTGACCTATCATAGTGAGACACTATCAGATATCGTCTGTAAGTGCCCCAATTACGACAAAGAAATGTACTCCATTGTACAAGTTTGTCACTAGTGGAGGCCTTACATTTTTCGGGAAGGAGACAACCATCCACACTGATCATAAGTCTCTGCAATTCATGCAGACACAAGGCATATTGAAAAATGACCGCCTCAGAAGTGGTCTACATACTTGCAACAATTCCATCTCAACATCAAGTGTAAGAAAGGGACCACAAACCACGTCGTTGACTGTCTCAGTCGACCTCCAGTTGCAGCACTAACCATAGTGTTACACTCGTGCGGACATGAGAACTTTGAATGGCCCCAACTCTATGAGAGAAATATTAACTTTGCCACTACCTACCATATGTTGGGCACAAACACAATTGTCATTGATTTCCATCTTCAAGATGGGTTGTTGTGTCATCTGAGCCATATCTACATCCCATCAAATGAGCGAGTGAGCGATGCTGATTTGGGAAGCTCACTACAGTCGAGTGGCAGAACACTTTGGTGTAGAAAAGACAGTGGTAGTGTTGCAACAACATTTTTAGTGGTTGAAACTTCAAATGTCAACAAGTATATCAGGGCCTACACGGCCTATGACATTGCCAAACTAGCCATTAAAAAACAAGGCATGCACACCCCTCTGCCTACTCCTGATAAGCCCTGGGAATCTATCTTGATGGACTACATGCCGGGCCTTCTTTTAATCAAGCAAGAAAATGACTATGTTTTTGTGGTTGTTGATCCATTTTCTAAAATGACGATTATGGTCGCCTGTAAGAAGAGCATCACAGTGGAGGCCACTGCCAAGAACTTCTTTGAACGAGTGTTGGTATATTTTGAGATACCACAAACCATCGTTTCAAATCGTGATAGTCGGTTCCTCAACACATTCGAGTCGAGCCTCTGACCACGGCTGGACACCAAGCTCATCAAATCTACAACCTTCCACCCCCAGATAGATGACCAAACTGAGGTCGTCGACAGGATGATCGTGCATATCTTGTGCATGTACAATTCCAAGCCTCTGCGCACATGGGATTAGTCTTCCCTATGTTTATCATAGTTACAACAAATCCATACATAGCTCAATCGGCCACAACCCCTTTCAGGCGGGGTTGGAATTCCAACCATTGGGTCCTATGGATGTTGCACTACCCCCTGCGTCCACATAGGAAGAATCCACCCATGATCAAACTGAAGCCGACAAAGCCACCTGGTTCATTGAACAAATCCAACATATCTGCCAACAAGTTTAGGATATTTTGTAGAAGTTCAATGTCAAGTACAAGAAATGCCATGATCAACACCAGGTGCCACACAAGTTTCAGGTGGGAGATAAAGTTTGGTTGCATTTGTAGAAAGAACGTCTTAAAAAACCCTATCGAAATCTTCTTCCACTCCACTATGGACCTTACACCATCACCAAGGCTATGGGTGACAATGTTTTTGAGCTCAACATTCCCCCTTCCTTGGCTTGCACCTAATGTTTAATGTGGAACTCCTTTGGCCATACTTTCCACCATTATTGGACACCTTAGAGATAACAGAACAATTGGCATTGATAGAGCTCAACCCTGACTGCATGGAACGATCATCCACTAATCAGATCATGGACACACAATTCAAGGGTACTCGCCAACAAAAACTTCATATTTATCATGTTATCAAAGCAGGGCAATTCCTGCACTAAGGCAAGTGGTTCACCCGGGGCCAAATTCAACAGAAATTATTTCATCTGATGGGGGCACTCAACGTAATGGAGACCATTGATTCCTAAGGGGGGATGATTGATCCAGGTGGATATCGGTGGCCACCCACCTCTTCCAACTGGCTCACATACAATTTTCTTCTTCACAATTTTTTTCTAGCTTTTCAAGTCCTAAACTTTAGGGGTCGTTTTGAGGCCCTAAACAATGTTTTTTGGGCTCACCGCAGTCACACTATAAATAAATTCAAAGTGTGACGACAACATGTGTTGTCCTCAGATAGACCTTTCCAACAGGCTATCGTGCGCCTAAAACAAAGATCGTATGCAAAATTTATGACCCCGAAAAGTTGATGTACCAACTTACCCTATCAGAACTCACATGACTTTTGACGCTTCATCTCCTAGGGTTAGGTTTTTGGATATCTAAGGTTTTCTAATTACTTCTTGATGCTAAAAAAGATTGGAGACCTCATTGTCATGTGCTCAGGCGAATGCACGTAGCCACCACATCTCTTCTCAGATATTAGCTACCACAATTCGAGCAAGATTGTTTCATTATACATTTTACAGTTTCAAAAGATTTATTTATTGAATAGAAGTTAAGTTTCACTATATATATGTTATTGTTCTTTGTATATCTATGTTAATGTTATAGATCTGCGTTTCATTTCGTTCTGCTCATAAATCTGAATCATGGATAAGCCATCCATGTGAGAAGATTACTTATTTTTAGTAGAATGTGCCTACAATAATAGATATCAAGCTTCGCTAAAGATGAGTTCATTTGAGGCACTAAACAACAAAAAGTGTAATACTCTAGTTAGTTGGGACAATCCTATAGACAAATTCATAACTAGGCCATAATTGCTCAGAGAAATGGAAGAGTAAATGGTTACGATCGAGCAAAATTTAAAGGGAGCACGTGACATGCAAAAGAGTGATGTAGATAAAGGCACAATACCCAAGGGAATTTAAAATTGAAGAGCATGAGTTTCTAAAAGTGAAACCAAAGAAAAGTTCAGTGAAGATGGAGAGCCGCACTAAGCGAGCAACCAATTATTGTGATCCATTTGATATCTTAAATAGGATAGGACTTGTTGCATACATGTTTGCACTGCATACTATCATAAAAGATGATAATGAGTTTAATGTGTCATTGTTGAAAAAATATGTGTGATGGACAACCATTTTGACATCTTTTTGCTCTGTTTTTGGCCTATAACATGTGTATATTTTTGCCTTTTCCATACACTAAGGACTCGTTCCCTACCTTATTCTAGTTTTGCCTAAGGTATATATATCTACCACTTTAATTCTCTTATTTCCTTTTTATAGTAAAATTAAAAGTGTGTTTTAAATATTATTTTGAATCATTATATAAGTATGCACATGTGTCCACATGTAGTAATCTTGCTGATCAAATTTTTATAAAGGTTGTCTAGCCTTTCCAGGTCAACACAAGTCATGCTTTCAAACCATTGGATGAATAGGTAGGCTAATCAAAGAGTAGTTTAAGAAGAAATAGCAAGGTTTGACGCTTAACATAAAAGACACTTTTACAACCAAAGATGTGATGGGGGCACATTCACATAAACCACATGAACAATCAATAGTTATATCAGGTTGCAAAGCTCTGATTTCCCATTAATGCCCAACCATGAAGATATGTGGAGGAACCCCACAACCATAGGATGGACTCAACGCTCCCATTAGTTGAAGATTACGTCCGTTGATAACTGCTAGGCCGATTTTGTGTATGAGCCAATCAAAGGAACGTCGACATGCTCTTTGGTTATATTTGTTTTACACTGATAGCATAAATTGAGGGGCTTGCCACTCCATTCCTAGAGCAGACGAGCCCCCTTTCATATATACTCCATGAGAGCATAAGTAATTATCATATATACTCCATGAGAGATTTCTAAATTTGAATTGGAGACATCTGCTATGTAAAACTATGTAATTATCATACTTAATAGATCATTGGTTTATGTGTGGAGTGTTCCCATAATTATGTTATGGTAATCTTGTGAATTTAAGCACAGGTTGAACCTTGAGCTGGGCCCACTTGAGGTAAGGTATTGTGCAATTTTTTTTTCCTGTATATATTTAAACTTGGCATGTTGGTTTCTCATCTCATTTATACTATTGTTTAGTTACCCAGTTATGTATGCCTTTAATTTACTGAGTTTTATTTTAGCGTTTTGCCTCATCTTGGTCACCTATAGATCATGTTATCGAATGATAATGCTATGAAATTAAGGTGTTGCAGAGCTAGGATCTTGTAGGATTATTGCGTTCTCTATCAATACTTAAGTGCGCTAAGAAAAATGCTAAGTTTTAGATATGATCTCCAATGGTTGTAACATTAGAGGTGCCATTAACTAAGTAGCTTGGAATTGTGAATGTTGCTAGTCCTTTATTTATAAATTTTTGTTTTAGCATTAGAGTATAATTCATATTTATCTTTTATTTTGTAATGTGAGTGAAAGATAGATTAGATGGCATAGCTAGATTGCTTTTAGATGTTTTAGTTTATGACTGCGACAAAATCACTTTGTTCTTGGTCCTACCTGGTGAACGAAGTGAAATAGTAGGACTAGAAGCCTAGTCCTCGATAGTCTAACTATACGAGGTGCCACCAATTGCACTGGCGGTCAATAACATTGTCAATTCCATTTTTATGCTTTGTTTCAAATTATGGTTGCAATAGTTCTCATTTGTTTACCTAGATTAAATTGCATATTAGTGGCAAAACTCCTCCTTTTGTGTATATTGCACTAAGAGCCTCACAAGACCAAACACGATGTTGGGTTGACAAATTAAATGATAGTGTATTGTGAAACAACAATAAGAAAACATATGCATATCGTCAATGTGCATGATCCTAATCGTGTGGTTGATTGGGCTTTGATCCAAATGGAACCTCAATGAGATTTTCAAGTACAACCAATGTGTATATTGGATATGAAGGTCACTTTGCTAAAAAAATATAGCCATAGGGTAGGTAAAGGTCCAATGGACATGTTATCCCCTAACCTAGGGATAACTAAGGAGATCATGTCTCGAGACCCATAGGTCCTAGACATGGAGTATCGAGAACCAGACAACTTGAGCATGGCCTCGGAGGGCCCCTCTTTTCTTCAGTGCAATCCACTTATCACCAACAACAATATCCATCACACTAGCCTGGTAATGAAGTAGCGGTGAGTCTTGCTCCATGAGGTAATGAGTTTGGGTATCATGGTATGTATCACTCTAGTTTTTGAAACACTTGAATATGTTGTATTGAATCCTTCTTCATTTCATGACGTTTTCTTAGAAATTATGCTCTTTACCTCGTTCATACCTAGAAGGGTGACATGGTGCCCTAGTAAGTTCATTTCCCTTTAGGATGGGTTGCTACTGGGTGGATCTATGAAAAGTCATCGTTTGTTCCCTTCATACTTACCATTTTCCATCTGTAGTCCTTTCGTCTCCCCTATCCTTGTTTGGGCATTGGGATTGGCTACACTAGGAAGGGTTGTACCTTACCTCATGGGAAGAAGGGGCTAAAAGTAGTTGGCAAGAGTTAAAAACTAATGTTGAAACCTTCGAGATGTTTCGCCCAGGAATCCCGGAGAAAGCAGTGAAAAGCTTCTCAGTAAGAAAAGAGAACACATAGGATAACATGAACACTCGAGGTATTAGTTGATGGATAGGGGGTCTCATCACGAGCCGACCTATTATGACCATGGACATGTAGCAGTATGACACTACCACCTATCTAGTCACCAAGCCAGGGTAGTGGCTCTTGGTTTCATAGCCAAGAGAAAGGGGATTTCATCGCGAGCCAACCTTCTCATTTCCGCGAAATGTTTGTGGATAACGCTGTCACCTCTAGTCATCAAGCCAGGACAGTGGCCCTCAACTATTCCCTCAAAGCACAAGAGAAAAAGATCAAAAGAAATAAAGCTAAGAGTAAAAGGCAATGAATGGGCTAGGAAACAATTGCATTTATGACAAGGTGCAGCTCACCCTCTACAAAGGCACCCACAAGTAAGACTTTACATTTCCCTGTTATTACATGCACCCCATGCCCAAATATTTACCCCATGCCACCTCATACACTTACATGACTTGGACTAGATCCCACCTGGGGAACACCCCAAACTTAAGAGAGGTTAACCCAATAGGACACCTTGAGACCATCTCCAAACCTAACTTGTCAAATTGCATAACATATTTGAGCACTTGTCTGGGTTAAAGGGGGTTTGATGCACATGTTTGGGTAATTTAATTATTGGATGTGATTTACATGCTATGATCCCTGTGATTATGAACCCCTAGAGAGCGTACTTCTTATTGTTGCAAGACCTTGTTTGATGGACAGGTGCACACGAGGGAATGATTAGCTCGGACCTTCATAGGGTGCAAAGCTCCGATGGATGTTGAGATCCCAACCAAGGGGCATGACATGGATTGAAAACTTGCACTAAGAGAAAGAAGGACGTTGCCTTTGGAGGCACCTTGGTAGACTTAAACCGAGGGGATCTTGCTCCTCCCACATGGACGTTAGCCCTTGAGGGCCTTGGACATCACCATGATAGCCCTAGACGTCATCCAGATCTAGGGTTTCATCTTTGGAGGCATTTGTGAGCCTAGTGGCACATGTGGGCATCATTTTAGGCCTCTGGAGGCCAAGCGCTCCACTTTCCCAGCTCAACATTTCACATATGGGGCTCAACGTCACCCTAGAGGGACATGACGTCACCCTTGTAGGTGTTTCTAGATGCAAATTTATTTTAATTATGTCAAAATTGATTTTTTTTTGTAAACTTGCTAGGTCGACCTTGTTTTTTAACCTAAAAGTGAATTAAAGGTCAAAATTTTGTATAAATAAACATAAAGTACTCTCATTTTCACATAATAACTTGTCCTTGAAGACAAGAGGTCTGAAATTTGCGCCCTATTAGGGTTATTGGCTGAAATAATGAGGCGTCACTCTCGTTTAAGGCTTGTATTTGCAACTTGGATCAATTTTTGGAGTTTTATGGTGATCTTGCATGGTATACTCATGATTATTCTTAGTGTAAGTAAGTAGAATCTGCATTTTGTCATCTATTGAATGGTTTAAGGTATGGTTTTATGAAATTGCATTGTGTATTTAATGTTTGAAATAAGAAACTTAAGTTGCTACTTCCTTACTTTTTATTTGTCAATCTTTCACTAAACTGATCTAGTAACTAGTGAAACCCTAGAGCTGTAAACTGCTATCACTCTAGAGGTTTGCATTTGATTATTGTTGCATAAGTTCTACTCCATAGAAAGACTATGGAGAGAAAGGTGCTAGGGCCTAGAAGTGCCTACACCCTAGCACTTTGTGTCTTAAGGTCAAAATCTAGGAGTACTTAAGTTGTTACTCCTCCTAGACTTTTCCCTCTAAGACTTCTTTGTATCATCATTAATTTGCAGCCTTAGAAGGAGCCACCCACATTGACTCCATTTACCCCTAAAAGGCACTAGTTTTCAACCCTTGTTTCTTGAAAAGAATAATCAAACTTCAAACTCAATCTCTCTACCTAATACCCTACTAACCTAAACTAACTTGCTAACCTAGTCTAGCAATACTAACCACTAAGTTGATGATGTTATAACCATTGCGACAACAATCATTTTGCACCCTATCCAAATTTGTTTGACCACTCAAATCAATCCAAAAATTGTATAAGGCAAGGTACAATCAACCAAGACTAAAGTGTGCATCAAATTGTCTTTCTAAATACTTTTTTGAAGATTTTACTACTATTGTCATTACTTTATTTTGTTGTTGCTACAATTATCATTAACAACCTCTAAATACTTTTTTGAAGATTTTACTACTATTGTCACTACTTTATTTTGTTGTTGCTACAATTATCATTAACAACCTGTTAGAATTTATTTTCTGATTGACATATATCTAGAAATTGTATGAGACAAGTGTTATCATTTTAGAGCTTCACAATATCTTGTTATATTGTCTATTCAAGTGCATTTTCTGGATGTTATTACAATAGTCATTAATTAATTATTGATGCTATATATTTATCACTTGCTTCTTACATTGATTGGTAGCAGTGATCTCTATAAACTTGAAGTCTTGTTGAAGCATTCATCATCACTTGTTGTTGTATTGGTAAGGGGAAGGTACACTTTATTCTCCTTTGCTTCATCCAACAAGACTTAAGTCTGTTTTGAGTTACCTAGAGAGAGGGGTGGTTAGCCTTACCTTTTCCCTTTCCTCAAACCCCCTAGGTCTTGGGACATCTCCCTTGGAGCAGATTTATCCTTCTCCTAAAGAAAAAAAGGTACCCTATTGGGGTGACAGTGATAGGACTACAACCGTGTTATGCCAATCTAAGCCTACTTTCCTTCAGGCTTTGGGAAAGTATAGATTGTGCAATAACATGACCCACTACAACCCTGGAGAACCAATGCGAGCGCTTAAGGATGATATGTAGGAGACATATCCACATTTATTTTGAAAATTTTTAATGTAAAAATTGTTGTTATTATATATAGTGATGATGTGCATTGAGGACGATGGAAAATCTAGTGGGAGCGGAATGTAATCCCCCAATTTTGTTCCCCAAACTAGTAATGTAATGGTATATGATGAATGACTAAACACCAAACAATTATAATCTATAACTGGATATTGAATGTTCACACCAAACAATTATAATCTATAACTGGATATTGAATGTTCACATAAATACATCACAGATTGGACAATATTGGGAGGGGGCTATGATTCTAGAAGTGGGGAAATGTAGAGAGCTTATAAGAGGTTTAAGGGGGAAAGACCTTGGCTAGTGATATAACCTAAGTTTTAAAACCTATGATTATTGACCTTTTTTATGATTATTTCATGCTTTATTTTATCCTACGCTTTTGGATTAATTACATGAAGGAGGTATGTGGCCGTTAGAGATAAAAAGGTGAATTATGGATTTCTCATGAAACACATGGAGAGTGCATGGCATGCAAATATAATCTTTGAAATTCATACATACTAAGGGGAATTCAAACTATCATTCGATTGGAAATCAAGATAATCCTCTCTCTGAGTAAACTTCCAACATATTGTTGTAATCAAATTATGCAAAGCTAAAACCATGACTTATGAAGGAATTATGACTATTTGTATGTAAGAATAATTGTTGTTATTAAGAGAAATGGAAATACAATTAAGAATCCCTAGACTCCCAACAACAAAATTTACTGGCCAACCCATGTTGAAGCCCTGGAGAGAGGTGAGATAAGCTAAGACCCGATTGCTTTGCAAAGAAAGACATCCCATTTCTTGGATTGTGCAGATTGATGGAAAAAGAGGGCTTTGGATTGAGATTGTTGTAATTGGACAATTCATTGTGAACTTGGAAATTGGGTAATCTGAAGAGAGTTAGCCAACCATATGTAAATTTTCCCTTGTAGAGTCATAGCCTCAAACCCGGAGGTGGCCTATGTTGCAGAGATATTAAGTGCAACAGAAAGTGCATGGCTCGGTGGAGCGTTCTTTGCAACCAATTGGTGGATACTTTTAAAAAATATATGTATTGTTGACTTGTGCAATTGTTGAATTATTATGATTTATGTTTTGAATTAAATTAGTTTCTATTTTGTTCAATTCTATTTCTGTGTATAAGCCTACACATATAAATTATGATGTCATTATCCATGGCTAGGTGGAGCGTTCTTCTTTGCAACCAATTGGTGGATAATTTTAAAAAATACATGTATTGTTGATTTACTTTTGTAATTGTTGCATTATTATGATTTATGTTTTGAATTGAATTAGTTTCTATTTTGTTCAATTCTATTAAATCATTAAATTATGATGTCATTGTCTAACAAAAATATGGTATCAAATAAACAAATTAGAGTAAATTTTGGTGGTTTCAAAAAATACCCCATATCCTCGACATAACACAAAACAATGATACAAAGAATCAAACAATTATACAAGAAGTAGATAACAATGAGACGAGACAGCATCGAATTACACCACCAATAAAATAACTCAACTCAAATGCCATGGTTCATAGTGCAAACGCTAACATCTAAAAATAATTCTGCATTACAATGCCTAACTAAATTATCATTCTAAAAATTAATATAAACTGTCTAAAACATACATCTAATACATTACCGTTTTCACAATTTTAACAAAAACACTTATTCCATTCCATCATTACTCATACTAATAACTTTTCTGCCTTATCCTTCAATCATTACTCACACTAATAACTTTCCTGCCTTATCCTTCGCCGTATGAGGTGTATGCCCATTTATGTACAAAGGTTGATAATTTATTTTTAAAGGACCATTTGTCTCTCGAACACTATAATTTATTAACGTGCCTTCCATCGTGACTCGGTGCGAATCGATCATTTACCATCAGTCTTGGCTTTCTGCTAACATCTCAATAAGCCATGCTCACATGCATTATCCATTGTCAATCGAGTATAGGATCAGGGCTACGTGGCCAAGAAAGGGTTCATCCTGTTTCTAAAAAAAATTGTGAAAGCGTGCATACCTGATGATCGCAGCGAGCATGGGAGAGAATGCAAAATGTTAGGATGAACAGCACGCAAAACTGTTTACTCAGTTAGAGGATGACAGCACAACCACGATAGAGCAGGGAAAACGCTATTCAGGTAGAGGATGACGGCTGAAAACTACCTTTTCCTCTTTTATGTCCTTTTTGTTAGCTGCATGAGTTTTCTTATTGCTGTGAAGATGGCTAAAGACCTCTGGTGGGGCACAAAGGAACGAAGCTGTCGCACGTTGCAAAAGGTAATTTGATCCGAACAAGAGGTAATGGGACTCCATTAAAAAAATGATACTTTTGCACTTGCAAACAAAAGTTATTCAAAATTTGCAAGAAACCAACATTTGAAGGCCAACCCTTTAAATTTAAATAATTCTCCAAACATTATAAAATCTCCAAGGCTTTGAACTAATTTAGTCACTATCAAGCTATTAAGCTTGATCTCGGCCTCTAGCAAGTAGAAAAATGTTACCCACATACTATAGTATTTGATCTTTTGGTCATGTTGCAAACCCAAAAGTCTCTTATTTGCACAAGCAGAGGCTACATAGTACACAGCAAAGTGGCTCTTATTAATGACAAGGTAGAGTGAAAGATTAAATGATTCCCTTGTCCTGATATAAATAAAAATTAAAATATAATCAATTTCATTTGCAATTTCTTCAATGTTTCCAATATTCAAATATCTGAGTTTTTAAAGAGAGATTTCGTAGAGTTCATTTGTTAGCATACATATTGTCATTGTAAACTGTAGCAGACCTGAGCGTTCTCATAGCATTTTAATGTTTGTATATTTAGAAGGATACTTCTACACTGAAAATGAGCTAGCATTCTTATGAAAATGCAAGTTTCATTATAAACCTCAAATTTAAATAATTCTCCAAACATTATAAAATCTCCAAGGCTTTGAACTAATTTAGTCACTATCAAGCTATTAAGCTTGATCTCGGCCTCTAGCAAGTAGAAAAATGTTACCCACATACTATAGTATTTGATCTTTTGGTCATGTTGCAAACCCAAAAGTCTCTTATTTGCACAAGCAGAGGCTACATAGTACACAGCAAAGTGGCTCTTATTAATGACAAGGTAGAGTGAAAGATTAAATGATTCCCTTGTCTAGTAAATAAAAATTAAAATATAATCCAATTTCATTGCAATTTCTTCAATGTTTCCAATATTCAAATATCTGAGTTTTTAAAGAGAGATTTCGTAGAGTTCATTTGTTAGCATACATATTGTCATTGTAAACTGTAGCAGACCTGAGCGTTCTCATAGCATTTTAATGTTTGTATATTTAGAAGGATACTTCTACACTGAAAATGAGCTAGCATTCTTATGAAAATGCAAGTTTCATTATAAACCTCAATGCCAATGCATATGCTGATAATGTTCAAGTCTAACAAACGCAAAAGCTGAATCTAGACACTTGAATCCCCTTATGGTTTAGTATCCCAATTTGCCATGGTCACATGGCCGCAAGATCCAAAACAAATACATGGCTACAGAAGTTTGCTTGCCCCACGTTGGTAGCTTTTCAAAGGGTGCATAAAACTAGAGAACAGTTACAAAATAAAGCATACCTATTTAAATGCATAGAAATTATCTCTGGACCCTGACCTTTGCAATTAAACAGCGCAATTAAACAGCAACAAAGTCTGCTTCTTGCTTTCTCTTGTAATAATTTTCTAGAAGTTCAACCCTTTCAAGCTCCAATTCCATCTCTAAGCCCATTTCCTCCTTTAATTGTCTTAGTTTGATTTCCCTTCTCCTGTTGTCGTGCATTTTAATAAGTTCTTGCCTCTTTCGTTCATATTCTTCAGAATCTTTGAAACTGGTTTCGACTATGATTCTTCTTCTTGCAATCTCATCATCAATTCTGCAATAAGACACCAAGATCACAAACAATGCTTCACAAACAGAAAAGAAGAGTGTGCAAACAGAGAATATTGCACAAGCACATACTTTATTAAATTGCAAAGCCTCCTATGACTGATGAACTGAAAAGCTTGCAAATAGTATCAAATTCCGTGACAATTATGATTAACCTTTCCTCAAAATAGGAGTGGAATAAACTTGTAACTAAACTTTAATGATCTTCATGTATGAAGTTCAAACAAGGGTTGGTTATAACTTATTTTCCTTTAGGCTTTCACACATACACAGTACTGAAGAATTACTCAAAAAACCAACCTTACTAGACCAAAATCCTAGTCTGTCAGACAAAAAAATTGAGGACGAAGAAGAAAGAAGGCTATATCATATTTGAAATGTAGAGTGGAACGAGGCAGTTCATTTTAGTGATAGCACAAAGAGTGATGCAATAATCTAAAACTCACCCGGAAGGCTATATCATATTTGAAATGTAGAGTGGAAAGAGGCAGTTCATTATAGTGATGCAATGATCTACAAATCACCCAACGGCATGTGGATTCCACAGAATCTAAGATTGTAGCATCTTCCTTCTCCAACTTTGTCTTCCTGGGGCAAGAATGCAGCCTTCTGATTTATTCTAGGGATTAGAAATATCTTAGCCACTGCCCATTCCCTACATATTGAAACTAGAGGTATTGTTGATGCTTTCTACAATACAGGGAAGCTACCAACTTTCCATGTTATTTTCCATAAGGGGCAAATCAGAGATATATCCGGATACGATATTGCAACTGTTTCCCATCACATCCACTTTCCATTAGAAGGCGTTTCCACAATTACAAACAGAATAAATATTTGACAAAGAAGAGAAGAAAAATTGAGGTACAAGGAAGAAAAGACAAGGTTATCTCATGCCTAAAATGTAGTGTAGAATGACACAGCTCATTTTAGTGGAATCACAAAGAGTGATGCAATAATCTACAACTCACCCAGCAGTGTGTGGATTGGAACCAGAATTTAAGATTATAGCATCTTGCTTCTCCAATTTTTTCTTCTGGAGGCAGAATGCAGCCTTCTAATTTATTCTAGGGGTTCGAAATATCTCGAATACCACCCACTCCCTACATATTGAAACTAGAAGTATTAACAAGGATATGGACAAGATAGGGTAACTATCAAAGTCTTGTTATTTTCCAGAACAAGGATAAACCCACCCCACATTAAAGATAATGAAGGAAATGCCTGAATAGGATCTTGCAACTATTTCCCATCATATTCACTTTCCATTGTAAGGGGTTTCCCACAATTACTAATAGAATAAATATCAATGGTCCAGGCTTCATACCTGTTATCACTTGAAACTGTCCCGTTGCAAGGTAACTGGAAATAGTACACTGCCACTACGTACTCTTTCCTTGCACTTTGGGTTAGTGCTTGCTAACCATGGGGGGAATCCCCAGATAACTTTAAGAGTCAAACTATGATGCAATAAACAATCAGTGACACCTAAACCAAACTTAAAACTCGCTGCCCTAAACAAATCTGTGTAAAAATGGAAAAAACAGCAAGTAATAAATTATTAAATCACTGAAATTTCACATGGAAAATGATGCAATATTTATCTATGCTTGAAAGGACGAAATTTAATGCAATTATGCTATGAAAATGCACTAATAAGTTTGTGGAACAGAATTTACAAGAAGCTGTAAATTGCCTGTTTTAAAGCTAAAAGGGCATGGAAATCTATGTAGAAAATTAAGACGAAGCTGGGCATGAAACCCATTGCAACAATATGACAAAAACATGCTTATCTAAGTGCAAAAACAGAAAGTACAATGAAGAATTATGACATTTTTATGAATTAAAGGCCGTTTTTAAAGTATTTTTGATATATATATATATATATATTGTAATGCACTGAAACCAAGGCAAATGCAAAAATTCTCTGTTTCTGCAAGAAAATGAAAATTACAGCAAGCTAATCTCGCTGCAACCTACTTAAGACAGAATGAAAATGATTTAAATGTGAAACTTATACAGAAATCGAATACAAAGAAGTAAATATTCTAACAACCACACAACACACAGATACTCAGAATTTTCTTAAGATTTCTGCATTCAATATTAATAAGAGAAACATACAGTACATTTGCTGACTGTACAACTTGAGTTCTTGTCTTTGTATGCTTAGACTGCTGCCGTACGAGTATTCTCCTGTACGAAATGACTCTTTACTGTAGAAAACACGAGCCCTAAGCTCGGCCTTTTAGTCTCGTCCCTGACTTGAACAGCTGAAACAGGCCCTAACTTTGCCTATCTATGTCACCGGACTGTAGGGCATCCCCAACCCTCTTGTGTTATGCCCAGATTTCTCGTACTCGACTGTACGGACGTGTACAGGGTATGCCTAGCTCAACTCATGCTGCCTAAAATGAAGTAACTCAACCCTCTTTTATATGTTAGGTGGATCCGTGTGAGGTTAGAGATATAGATCCTAGCCATTAGATCTTGGATTAAAATCTTTGATCAATGGCTAGGATTTATATTTTCATTGAGAGCACTTTGTAGACATTAACTGGTAAATTTAATTATCAGGTCTAAGATACAGCCATTGTTTCCATGTTACTTGAGACAGCCACACAATGAAAACACAAATTCTGTAAATGACATTAACAGAGCAATTTTATTTATAATGGAACTGTGCATACATATATATATTTTTCCCAGTACAGATTTGCAGGGACCGTACCACCTGTATGGATCCGTACATTCACAGGTTGTACCCAGGGCGACCGTACAGCAAAACTGTGGCTGTAATATAGCCCGATTTCTGTTTTTCTTTACTCAAAATTGCTGATACACACACTGTCTATACTATTTCCAGACCTGGGTATGACTTTCTATCTTTTCTGGTTGATAGTACGATCCGTACAGAATCTGTACCACTCGTATGGATTCCTCTTTCTTACTGTTTGCTGGTTCAGCTTGCTGATGGCGGCCCTGTCTCGGCCTTCTTATCTCTGTTTAGTCTCCTCTTTCTGTCCAGTGAGGCCCGACTTAGTCTACTCCTCTGCCCTACTCGGTCTCCTCTTGACTGGGTTTGAACTTTGCTGTTGGCCCTAGCTCGGCCTCCTTGTCCTGCTTGATAAGACCCAACTTGGTCTTGTATCTCAGCCCTGCTCGGCCCCTTGTCTTCACTGGTTTTGTTGTTGGCCCTGGCTCGGCCTCTTTGACAGGGCCCTCTTGACCTAGCTCTTGACCTCCCTTGGAAGTGCCTTCTTTCTTAGTTGACTTGCTTCACTTGAGGTAATGAGACAATGAGGCTTGCTAGGTTATTTGTAACCCTAGCCTTTTCTCTCATGCAATCCTGGCCCTAGGATCATCTCATCAAGATCTTAATCTAACGGTGGGGACTTAATCACTCATTGAGGCATCTTAAGCTGTGATTTAATCTAAAGTTGACTTGAGTGGTCCCCACCAACTAAAGTGCTGTCTAGACATAAGATGGGCCTCTTCCACACTACTAGTGTAATGTTCCTGACTTGGCTAGTCTAGGAAACGTTGCTAATGTGTGTGTAGGATCAAAGGTTTACAACATATAAATGATCATACAAATAATAAACGCGACAAAGCACTGCAAAGTTTGTATTATGATATCTCTATGGATTACAAAGTGGTCGAATGCGGCTGAATAAACTGACAATACTCGACTAGATCAACAAACAAAGGATCTTAGCCAGAATACAAATAAGCAACTGTGGTTGAATAAAATAACAACACTCGACTAGATCAAAAGACAAAAGGATCTTAGCCGGAATACAAATAAGCAACTAAAAGATAATACCCAGAATATGGGAGCACTGCGGAATTAATGAAGAATGATGGAAAACCTGGATGATCTTCCCGGTGACTAGGGTGTGTCTTTCAACACCAAAATTAGCCAACTGGTTTTTTCCTCCTGGAATACACTGAACTATCTCTCCTGAGATGCACCTCTTCTCCTCAATGACAAGTCATAATCTGCATATTGCTGAATTAGGTCGCTGACCCTTCCTTTATAGCTTTCCAAAACCCTAAATCATGTTGAAACCCTAATTCACTGTTGACTTCCAAAACCCTAAATCACTGCTGAAACCCTAATTCACTGTTGACTTCTATTTTTAGCTCATAATGA
>SNQJ01S0098379.1:0-11572 GCA_010110895.2 Picea sitchensis | reverse complement strand
TTGAGAAGGGTTTCCCAGGATACTTCTTGTGTTCTTGTGCATGGTGTTTCTTCTTGTGATCTTGGTTGCTGCAACATTCTTGTTTATGGTTAAGACATGATGAAATTGAAATGAACTACATGCTTAACCTAGCTTATTGAAAATTCAACATGGTATTAGAGCATAGGTCTTGAAGATCCCATTGCACAAACATTTTCCAGCTCCTTCACTCTCTCATTTGCAGAAACTGTAAGGCCCTCCCAGGGTTTCCAGAAAATCCGTACGACCTCCTTTTCAGAGAAGTTTCACCACTCAAAACTTGGACGCTTGGGTTGAAAATGACATAGAAGGGTACGGCCTCCTTCAACATACCTCCAATAAGTCTCAGATCTAAATTCCGGGCATTTTCAAAATTTTGACCCTAAGGGTTTCTAGGGTTTTGTCAAAATTCTGCAGAAAATTCTGAATTATATTTTTGAGAATTTCTTGAAAAAGCTCCACAAAGGCCATCATATTTAAAGGCTTATTGTTGGCAGTCATAAGCTCAACAAAACCTAAAAGTGCTAGCCTAGCCTAACCGTTAGGTTTTCTAGCCTAGTTAACAAGGGTTTGTGAAGATGAGCAAATTCATGATGGGAAGCAAGCTCAGCACAAAGTTCCAAAGCAATGAAGACATCAACATCTCAACACTCTCAGGTATGGTTCCTACCAATAATAATACTTGGCTAATTGACAGTTCAACACTCTCAGGTATGGTTCCTACCAATAATAATACTTGGCTAATTGACAGTGGTGCCTCCAGGGACATGACCGATATTAGAAATCATCTAACACACTTCATTGAGAAAGAGACACATCTACATGTTGTCCTTGGAGATGATGCTAGATATAACGTGAGAGGAGTTGAAACTTCTACCTTCCAACTAGATTCAGATATGCAGCTCAAATTAGAAGAGGTTCTATATGTACCAGGAATGAAGAGAAACCTTGTCTTTATTTCGGCCCTTGAAGACAAAGGTTACAAAATTACTTTCTCAGAAGGAAGAGTCCTTGCATGGCACAAAGACTCTCATATTAATTCTTCCAAAGTAATTGGTGTCAGAGAAAACAACTCGTACAAATTGACCATCAAACTAGTTCAAGCCTCATCACATGACACTATCAGCTTGAGTGAGTTATGGCATAGAAGATTTGCTCACATTCATTATAGAGCTCTTCCAGCTCTAAGGAAAATGGTAACAGGTCTACTAGAGATCCAGATCCAGCATGAAGGTGTTTGCAAAGGTTGTGCCCTTGGCAAAAATGTTAAAGGATCCTTTCCTAGCAATGACAACAGATCCAAGGAAATCTTGGACTTGATACATTCAGATGTATGTGGGCCAATGACTGTTGCATCCTTAAATGGGTACTTGTACTATGTACTCTTCATAGATGATCACTCCAGGAAAACTTGGATTTACTTCTTGAAGAACAAGGATGGAGTCCTTGCCAAGTTCCAAGAATTCAAAGCTCAGGTTGAAAACTTGACCGGAAGAAAAATCGAAGTATTGAGATCAGACAATGGAGGAGAATACACCTCAAAAGAATTCATTAGTTTTTGTATTGAAGCAGGGATCAAGAGGGAGCTCACAGTTCTGTACAATCCTCAACAAAATGGGGTTGCTGAAAGGAAGAACAGAACTATCATTGAGGCAACTAAGGCAATGATACATGATCAGAGTCTACCCATGACTCTATGGGCAGAAGCATGTATGACAGCAGTATATGTTCAAAACCGTAGTCCTCATCAGATCCTAAAGAACATTACTCCAGAAGAAGCATTCACCAAAGTGAAGCCTGAGATCGGACACTTCAGAATATTTGGATGTCCAGTGTACCTTCATGTACCCAAAGAAAAGAGATCCAAACTAGAACCTTCAGGAAGAAAGGGTACATTTGTAGGTGTTAGTTTTAGGGTAAATTAGCAGAACAATGATCTCCTTTAAAATTTCAATGATCAAAACCACTGGTTCTGTAATTCAATCAGAGATAGAACACATAGTATGTAGATCTAAGAAGGACAGCAATAACTTAATAGAAAACTATGATCACATATAAACTCAGAAACTCTGATCCAATGTAGCAATGAACAGATCTGATACATAACAATAGACTTACAAGGACAGAATTCAGATCTAACTATTTAGATCAATCATTTACCATAGAAAACTTATGTATTCGAAACATTACTTCAGATCCACTTAATACTAAACAGTTCTGTAATCAAGTTCAGATCAGATCTAAAGGAGGTGAGTAAGATACATACCTGATACAGTAAACTTACCTTTAAGATAGCACAGTAACCACAGTAGGTGTAGATCCATGTTTAGTATGCTCAGACAAAGGTTCAGTCCATAGATCTAGTGGATCTCTATACCAAAGAATGAAGGAACTTTCTTGCCACTAAGCTCTAGGGCCACAGGAAGGAAAACTGAATTCCAACAGAGGTTAAGAATGCCCAAACCCTCACACAATAAACTCCATACCCAAGAGACTCTGAAAACTGGACTGTGTATAAACCCTTATCTCAGAGTTGAACTGTTAGGTGTTTCAGCACAAAGGCAACCCACAAGGTTACCCTAGCAAGTGGTCCACTGACTAGGAGGTTCTCCACACAGCAGAGATAGAAGTCTGTTGTTTGACAACACAACAAAAGGTGGTTGCAACCCTAACTACTCCAAGCAGCTGAAAGGAGGAGGGCCGCAGCTAGAAGGTGGCACCCTATTACACCAAATAGGGGCCGTACTCTGGAGACCTCACATACAGAGCAGGAAAGGGAGGCCGCACCCTTAAACACAACACCTGTAGCAAACACACATGGGGCCGCACTTCTACTTGCAGCAAACATACAAGGGGCCGCACCTCTAAACACAACAACTGCAGCAAACACACAGGGGCCGCACCTCACATCCACACCAGACAGCACAAGACTAGGTTGCATGCAAACACAAGAAGGCCGATGCTTATGCAAAAGAGGTTGCGGCTACATCAAAGGAGGTTGCGGCTACAGTAGAGGAGGCTGCAGTTACATCAAAGGGGGACGCAGCTATACAAGAGGAGGCTGCACCTAGCATACACCTCTAACAACAATCAAAATAGAATGAGCTGGATCTGCTGCAAGCATAATGAAGAGGCCGCTGCTACAATGGAACAAGAAGAGGCTGCTCCCACAAGAATGATAAGAGGTCGTAGGCTGGAGAGCAAGAGGACACAATGCTAGCATAAGAGAATGATAGATGAATAGAAGGTGAGAGGGGGGTTTATTATATAGGTTTAGGTTAGGGTAAGGGTTAGGTTAAAATCATATTAGAATCACATGTTTAAATTTGAAGACTTCTATATCTAGGGACTTTAATTTGCTTGGTCCCGGACCGAAACCCATGCCGGGCATGGGTACGCCTGAACCATGTCGAGGGCCCTAGGCTATATCTAGGGCTTTATCGTAGCCTTGCTTACATTGTTTGGTCCCCAAACCAGAACAAAGTGCTGCTTGGGGCCCTAGATCTAGATCTAAGTCTTAACCATCCTTTCGATAGAATGGCTCTCGCGGTATATAATTTTAATACTCCCTCTTAGCAAGAGAGGCTTTCTCAGCTATACCAAGCTTGTCGCGAAAGTAAACAAACTTTGTCAAGAACAGTGGCTTGGTAAAAATGTCTACTGTCTGTTACTGTTGTTGGGCGCCGAATGTTGAGAACTTTCTTCTTTGAATCATGTCCTGGATATAATGATATCTCATCTCAATGTTTCAATGCGTCATGAAACCGCAGGGTTCTCGATTGAGCTTGCTTCGACTCTGATTGCCCTGATGAACAGCGTGGGTTCAAGCTTTAAGATAGTGCAGTGGCTACGGCTGCGCTTCAATGCGTGGCTAGCGACAATGTGATGCTGCCTCTGCCGATTAGCTTTTGGAGCTCACGGAGCCACGATTTCTGTTGGACCGGAAATCATAAATTTTGAATCAATATCACGGAAGTACTCTTCCAGGTCCCAACTGCTGCTTATACATCAATCTAAATCGTAAAAGAAGCTATGTAACATCACACCTCGGATGTGTTTGAGACCATAAGCTATAGTCCTCCCCGAACATATCTTAGGATATGTTTCACTTTACGCAACCATATGTAGCATTTAGGTTCGCAGGCGAACTAAGAACATTCTGACATATTGTATGTCGGGTTGAATGAGTCTTGAAGTACAAAAGACCAATAAGTTACCCTGCTCTGATGGTGGGATTCCGCAAAATCAGGATCCACGAATGCGTCATCGACTATTTAGATTAACTTAACCATAGAGGGTTTACATACTCACGCAATTCATCATCTGAGGAACCTCTTCAATCACATTAAATTTGCATGGCCTGTGGTGAAA
This sequence comes from Picea sitchensis, assembly GCA_010110895.2. Taxonomy (NCBI): domain Eukaryota; kingdom Viridiplantae; phylum Streptophyta; class Pinopsida; order Pinales; family Pinaceae; genus Picea; species Picea sitchensis. Next base: position 7,183 of record SNQJ01S0098379.1, on the reverse strand, counting down.
AACCTTGTTTGGTTTGCCAAACTTCTAAACCAGTGTAAATGGAGTCCCGGATCTTTCATTTTGAACTCTGAAATGAGCTCCCTCTGCACCAGACAGTCAACTTTTTCTTATCCTGTAAAGAAAAGGTCATTTACACACAATCTTAAAATAATAGATTGATTTTTAACAACTCAAAAATAGAGGTTAATCCCAAACTTTGTAGAAGGCCAACAGTTATGTCATAACAAGCTCACGGGTGCTTGTTTAAAAACATACAAGATCTTATTTAACTGAGACTCTTTGCTACAATACTTATAAAGCCATCGGGTTCACCGTGAGGAAAGTAGTCTTTACATCTATTTGATGCAATTTCCAACCAAGTACAAAGCAAGAGAAATGATTATGCAATGTGTACACAGCTATTGGTGCACAAATCTCATCATAGTCTGTACCTTATTTCTGGAGACAATTGACTTGCCTTTGGGCTTGGGAACTATCCCATGCTTGTTCTTCATGATGAACAGCATTCATCCAACATGGCATCACAACTTGTTAACTTCATCAAACAAAGAAGGTTCGGTATCATTAATATTACTTACCAAAGCAATATAACTTGCAAACCTATGAGGCCTTTTTCTTTCTCTTAAAGTTCCTGAAGGGGTTGTAAGTTTCTCTGCTTCTTGTAGAAATTTTCTTTTAAGCAAGTTTTTTCTCTTGAAGGAGGTTCTTCAAGAGACCTCTCTAATACCTCAGCAGGTTCCAATATTGAATCTTGATCCATTGGATCATCATGGCTTTCCTCCCTCTGAAAGTCAGGAACCAGAAGTCTCAGCTGTAGAAGAATCTGGCTCATCATTGATATGAAACTCTCTAGATCTTTTGAAACAACTTCCTCATGGAAAGTTATATCTTAGCTAACTTATTTTGTTTCTGACTTGAGATAAAGATTGATAAACTACTCGGAAGACTTTCGCATGTCCAACAAAAGATCCTTTTCTTGTCTGAGGGTTCCATTAGACATATGAATGTAAACTGGACAATTTAACACTCTCAAGTGTCCTACTTCTGGTTTCTTACCAGAGAATGATTCTCCAGGAGTTTCATTCTCTGGGATTGCATGCAGGCATACGATTGCGGATGTAGGCATTTGTGTACAGTAATGCCCAAAGAGAATTTGGCGGATATAGCCACGCGGCATCGCATAGATTTTGTTCATTCTTCTGACCCGTAATTTCTTTGAGGATCAAGCTGTCTTTTATCGGTTTGTTAGAAACTCCCATTTGGTCTTAGAATGCGAAAGTGCTCTCAAAATCTTTGAATTAAGTTAGTAAAGGGTTTCCTCTCCAACTTGGAAATTTAACATTTTAAATTGTTGATCATCAGTGACATAATACATATAGTCATTCAAAGAAAGAGAAGACAAGGATTTACATATCAATTAACATGTTGGCCTATTGACCATTCTCAATGACCTCTTTGTTGAACAACCATGTACAATATATGTAAATGAAGCACAGTGGTTAAGTATGACTGTGTCAAACAATAACTTTCTTAATGACTTAAAATTGTTTGGGTTACATATTTGAGAGTAGTTAGGCTTGACCTTTGTTCTCTGGATATCAACTTTGACTCTTAACAACAGATCGAAGTGAGCAATTCATAACTAACCCAACTGTAGAATCTAGGTCAATCACACTTGCTTGAATCCCAAATGATTTTGTGTTAAGGTTTGTGTGATTATACACTTCAGTTGCACAGCATACGTTTCATCAACATCTTTCTCACATAACTGATTCAAATAGTGAGCATGTGCATATGCTGACTCTTCGGATGAAACACTGCATTCTTCCTATGATGTTGTATGTCACCTTGGTGATCACAAGAACAAAGACTAGTTTGCATTAAACCAATCTCTTCTAGCCATTTGTCTTTTCTCCTTAACATGTTTCATTCATTGTGCCTTTGTATTGGACCTTTGTCGAAGATAAAGCAACTGTGTGTATCTCCTTGCTGGTCTAAGTCACACTAGTTAAATCAACACAATACAAAACTACTCTAAATCATAATAGATAAACTGACACAAAGCAAAAAACTAGATTTGTACTTTTGAATGTATGCACACCCAAGCTAGTCAGAATCCATATGTCTGATTAATTCTGGATTGTTATTCAAGTCCCCTAACTCAATGAATCTTTAATTCATCTCTTAGCTGTCCTCCAATTACTTTTCTCTATACAGAATGATTTCTTCTGAAAGCTGCTCTTCCAAGCTCCTTCTAACTTGTCTTTAAGGTTGACAGAAATGGAAGACATTTTAAAAACAGAAAACTTAGAACAGAGCTGTATAAACTTATAAAGCTTGAATCCTTGGACATGTGTGAGCTCACGAACTAAAGAATTGAGCTCTGAACACACCACGGAGCTCGTCACCATGTTAGTTTAGGGTAAAATTGAGAACGATGATCTCTTTTAAATTTCAATGATCAAAACAACTAGATATGTAACTCAATTAGAGATAGAACACATAGTATGTAGATCTCAGAAGGACAGCAACAACTTAATATAAAACTCTGATCACATATAAACTCAGAAACTCTGATCCAATGTAGTAATGAACATATTTGATACATAACAATAGACTTACAAGGACAGAATTCAGATCTAACTATTTAGATCAATCATTTACAATAGAAAACTTATGTATTCAAAACATTACTTCAGATCCACTTAATACTAAACAGTTAAACGATGATTCGGATTGGATCTAAAAGGTGGTAAGATACATACACGATCTGATAAACTTACCTTGAAGGTGGCACATTAACCACAGTAGGTGTAGATCCATGTTTAGTATGCTCAGACAAAAGTTCAGTCCATAGATCTAGTGGATCTCTATACCAAGGAATAGAAGGAACTTTCTTGCCACTAAGCTCTAGGGCCACAGTAAGGAAAACTCAATTCCAGCGAGGAAGCTTATAAATGTCCAAACCCTCACACAATAAAACCCATACTCAAGAGACTTTGAAAACTGGACTGTGTATAAAGTTTAAACCCTTATCTCAGAGTTGAACTGTTAGGTGTTTCAGCACAAAGGCAACCCACAAGGTTACCCTAGCAAGAGGTCCGCTGACCAGGAGGTTCTCCACACAGCAGAAATAGAAGACTGTTTTTTTAACAATCCAGAAGGCACAAAAAAGGGTGGCTGCAACCCTAAAAGATCCAAGCAACTGAAAGGAGGAAGGCCACAACTTGAAGGTGGCACCCTATTACACCAAACAGGGGCCGTACTCTGGAGACCTCACATACAGAGCAGGAAAGGGAGGCCGCACCCTTAAACACAACACCTATGACAAACACACATGGATCTACACCTACTGTGGTTACTGTGCTATCTTCGAGGTAAGTTGGTTGTATCGGGTATGTATCTTACTTGTCTTTTTTTAGATCTGATCTGAACTTGATTACAAAACTGTTTAGTATTAAGTGGATCTGAAGTAATGTTTTGAATACATAAGTTTTCTATTGTAAATGATTGATCTAAATAGTTAGATCTGAAATATATGTTTAGTCATATAGATCTACTGTTATATTCATATCTGTTCATCTGAGTTTATATTCATATCTGATCAAAGTTTTTCTCTTAGTTGTTGTTGTCCTTCATGGATCTACATACTATGTGTTCTATCTAAGATTGAATTACAGAACCAGTTGTTTTGATCATTGAAATTTTAAAAGAGATCATTGTTACGCTAATTTACCTAAAACTAACATGTTATCCGAGGAGCTTTCGAGGGTGTGTTGAGCTCAATTCTTTGGATTCATTGAAACACCACAGGTCCAAGGATTCAAGATTTATACAGCTCTGTTCTAAGCTTTTGTTTTGAAAATGATTTCCTTTTCTGTCAGCCCTAAAGACAAGTTAGAAGGAGCTTGGAAGGCCAGCTTTCAGAAGAAATCATTCTAAGAGAAAAGTCATTGAAGGACAGCTAAGAGATGAATTAAAGATTCATTGAGTTAGGGGACTTGAATAACAATCCAGAGTTAATCAGACATATTCTGACTAGCTTGGGTGTGCTGACAATCAAAAGTCCTCATCTAGTTTTTTTGATTTGTGTCTGTTTATCTATTATGACTTAGAATAGTCTTGTATTGTGTTGATTTAACTAGTGTGACTTAGAGTAGCTATGCACAGTTGCTCTATCTTCGACAAAGGTCCAATACAAAGGCACAATGAATGAAACATGTTAGAAAAGACAAATTGCTAGAAGAGATTGGTTTAATGCAAACTAGTCTTTGTTCTTGTGATCACCAAGGTGACATACAACATAGGAAGATTGCAGTGCTTCATCCGAAGAGTCGGCATATGCACATGCTCACTATTTGAATCAGTTATGTGAGAAAGATGTTGAAATTGCTAGAAGAGATTGGTTTAATGCAAACTAGTCTTTGTTCTTGTGATCACCAAGGTGACATACAACATAGGAAGAATGCAGTGCTTCATCCGAAGAGTCAGCATATGCACATGCTCACTATTTGAATCAGTTATGTGAGAAAGATGTTGATGAAACGTATGCTGTGCAACTGAAGTGTATAATCACACAAACCTTAACACAAAATCATTTGGGATTCAAGCAAGTGTGATTGACCTAGATTCTACAGTTGGGTTAGTTATGAATTGCTCACTTCGATCTGTTGTTAAGAGTCAAAGTTGATATCCAGAGAACAAAGGTCAGGCCTAACTACTCTCATATATGTAACCCAAACAATTTTAAGTCATTAAGAAAGTTATTGTTTGACACAGTCAGACTTAAACACTGTGCTTCATTTACATATATTGTACATGGTTGTTCAGCAAAGAGGTCATTGAGAATGGTCAATAGGCCAACATGTTAATTGATATGTAAATCCTTGTCTTCTCTTTCTTTGAATGACTATCTGTATTAGGTCATTGATGATCAGTCACGAAAATGTTAAATTTTCTGAAGTTGGAGAGTGAAACCTTTACTAACGAATTCAAAGACTTGAGAAAGCACTTTCAGATTCTAAGATCTGAAAATGGGAGTTTTCTTTGCAATAAAACCAGTATTAAAAGACAGTTGATCCTCAGCAAATTGGCGTGGCTGTAAGAATGAACAAAATCTATGTGATGTTGCAGAAGTTATATCTGCCAAATTCTCTTTGGGCAGAAGCCACAGGTACAGCTGCCTACATCCAGAACAGATGCCTGCATGCAATCCTAGAGAATGAAACTCCTGGAGAATCGTGCTCTGGTAAGAAACCAGAAAGTAGGACACTTGAGAGTGTTAAATTGTCCAGTTTACATTCATATGTCTAATGGAACCCTCAGACAAGAAAAGGATCTTTTGTTGGACACAGTAAGTCTTCTGAGGCTTACTGAATCTTTATCTCAAGTCAGAAACAGAAATAAGTTAGCCAAGATATAACTTTCCATGAGGAAGTTGTTTCAAAGGATCTAGAAAGTCTCAGATCAATGATGAGCCAGATTCTCCTACAGCTGAGACTTCTAGTTCTGACTTTCAGAGGGAGGAAAGTCATGATGATCCAATGGATCAAGATTCAGTATTGGAGCCTGCTGAGGCATTAGAGAGGTCTCTTGAAGAACCTCCTTTCAAGAGAAAACTTGCTTAAAAGAAAATTCTACAAGAAGCAGAGAAACTTACAACCCCTTCAGGAACTTTAAGAGAAAGAAAAAGGCCTCATAGGTTTGCAAGTTATATTGCTTTGGTAAGTAATATTAATGATACTGAACCTTCTTTGTTTGATAAAGCTAACAAGTTGCAGGATGCCATGTTGGATGAATACAAGTCCATCATGAAGAACAGTGTATGGGATAGTTCCCAAGCCCAAAGGCAAGTCAATTGTCTCCAGAAATAAGGTACAGACTATGATGAGATTTGTGCACCAGTAGCCAGGTACACACCATTTCGTACAATCATTTTCTCTTGCTTTTGTACTTGGTTGGAAATTGCATCAAATAGATGTAAAGACTACTTTCCTTAATGGTGAACCCGATGGCTTTATAAGTATGTAGCGAAGAGTCTCAGTTAAAGAAGACCTTTTATGTTTTTAAACAAGCACCCAGAGCTTGGTATGACATAACTGTTGGCCTTCTACAAAGTTTGGGATTAACCTCTATTTTGAGTTGTTAAAAAAAAAAAAATCAATCTATTATTTTAAGATTGTGTGTAAATGACCTTTTCTTTACAGGATAAGAAAAGTTGACTGTTTGGTGCAAGAGGGAGCTCATTTCTGAGTTCGAAATGAAAGATCTGGGACTGATGCATAAATTCCTGGGTTTAGAAGTTTGGCAAAAACCAAACAAGGTTTTTCTATCTCAAGGAAAATATGCAATTTACGTATTGAAGAGGTTCGGCATGATGAATTGCAGGAGTATGTAAACTCCTATGGTTGCTAATCTAAATAAGCTGCATGATCAGATTCAGGATCTGATTTGGTGAATCCCACCATTGTATAGGCAACTTATTGGGTCTTTTGTACTTGACTCATATTCAACCTGACATACAATATGCTGTAAATGCTCTTAGTCGGTTCAAGTGTGAACCTAAATGTATACATATGGTTGCAGTAAAACATATCCTAAGATATGTTCGGGAGACTATAGCTTATGGTCTCAGATACACATCCAGTGGAGGTGTGATGTTACATAGCTTTACAGATTTAGATTGGATGGGCAGTGCAGTGGACCGGAAGAGTACTTCCAGATATTGATTCAGCTATGATTTCCTGGTCCAGCAGGAAACAGGGCTCCGTAGCCCAAAGCACTGCAGAGGCAGAATACATTGCTGCTAGCGCTGCTGGCAGAATAGCAGTGTAGCTCAGGAAGCTACTTTCAGACTCATTCAGGTAAAAGCTTGAACCCACAGTTGTTCACTGTGGCAATCAGAGCTGTATAAAGCTCACTGAGAACCCGGTGTTTCATGACAGATTGAAACACATTGAGATGAGATATCATTATATCCGGGACATGATTCAAAGAAGAAAGTTCTCAACATTCGGTATGTTCCAACAGCAGAACAGATAGCAGACATTTTTACCAAGCCACTGTCCTTGACAAAGTTTGTTTACTTTCGTGACAAGCTTGGTGTAGCTGAGAATGCCTCTCTTGCTGAGAGGGAGTGTTAAATTTATAGCAGCTGCGAGAGCCATTCTACTGAAGGATGGCT